>CAKKOB020001571.1:0-20592 GCA_918844115.2 Phlebotomus perniciosus
ATGTGGCAGTTCTCCGGGTGATCCGACGGGCTCCTCTGGATATCTGCCAATGTCACCGGGCGTGGATTTCGGTCGGGGTGTTTATACAGGGAGTTCAGGTGTGCACAGTCGCGCCTCGAGTCTGGCTGAGGAGGGTGTGGACGGTTCACAGCATGATCAGTATGTGGATATGGATGCTCCTCACCGACACCACGGTATGAGTGGAATGAGTTCTGCCGCATCGAGTTCCAGCATCACATCTGGGACTCCATCAACAGACACGCGATTCGCTGATTATCCGCTGGAGAAGGTGTTTGCTCGCTTCACACCCGATGATGAGGACAATGCTTCGCGGGATCGACCCATTAGGGCATATTCTGTGGGCAGTCGGATGGAGCATAACAAGCGGAAGTTCAGGATTGATCTCCTCAATACGGATAACTCGAGTCTACGAGCTCGAGCCTTCTCTCTCGGTTCTCGTGCCAAAGTTCCACGCTCGGAGCAGTACAAGGGTAGCCACAATGCCACCATTGCCCAGACAAATCTTGCCAATAACAATGGCTCGACGAAGGTAGGCAAGAAGTCCTCCAGTGCCCCAATGCTGGACAAGAGGACCAATCAGGAGCTAATGGATGACTTCATGGAGATTGACTTCTCGCGGGGCGACGAAGAAACTCCCACGTCAACCGTCCCAATGCCTGTACCCTCATCACAGTCCTCAGAGTCCTGCAACTTTCCCCAAGATACCTTCAGTCGCACCTCCGACACCGATGGTTATGTTGAGATGCGACCTGTGGCCGTGACAAAGAGTCCAAGTCTGTCGAGTTCACCCGTGAAGTCTTACATGTCCCCACGAACGGTGCCGCTTAGATCTCTCGTGAAGAACAACAACAACATGGATATGTCACCGATGTTGGGCAGAGCAGCACCCACAAGTGGTCTGGCCACATCACCCAAAGCCTCCACGACGTCTGATGACTACCTGAACATGAGCCCAGTGGAAGGGATTCATGAGAAGATGGATGTTGATATGCTGCGCATGTCTAGCGCCCCAGAGGGCTACATCGACATGTCGTGGCCGAAGAATAGCAAGACTGTCAATAACAATACAATCCCCGAGAAACCGGCCTCGGATGAGTACATTAATATGAGCTTCCAGGGAGCGAGGAGGAGTGTCGGGAGTCGAAAGGAGGCGAGTGGATCACAGAGGATGACTTCCATGCCGATTGCAATTCAACAGGGGAAGCAGACATTGTACACGGGCAGGAGCTCACTGACGGGAAAGAGTGAGAGTCAACAGAGTTTCCTACCACTAACTGGGGGTTCAACAGTTCAGCCACCGGCTCATCGGTCGGAGTCGAAAGATAGCGGCATTGTGACGCCAACAGGTGAGTTTGCAAAGATTTTAAATAATTTAAGACTTTTTAAATAATTTTCTCTGTTATTTCTCTTCAGGATCAAATGCTGCAATCTTCCCATTCAGTCCTAGCAGTCCCATGAAACCATTCCAGCACGCTGAGGCTCGGAAGTGCCTCGTTGATGGCTCCACCGGTACTCTGATGCTGGCCGAGGAGGAGGCTTCGCACGGCAGTAGTGGCGTAGCCACACCAACCACTCCGGTGCCCATGGAGGGCATCTCCACCGCTGACGAGGCGTCGATGAAGGGACTGAGGAAGTGTCACGCTGAGGAGATGCTGGAGAACAGGTATGTGGACTCGGTGACGCAGCAAACAAAAATCCGGAGACTGTCGATGGAGGTGCCGGATTACGTGAATTGCACCCCAGTGGGTGTCCGGAAGATCACACCATCTGTGTCACCGTTGAGGAATAGTGCTGAAGATGTGGCAGGGGATTATGTGCTGATGCATCCGTCAACTGTGGCGAAGAGAGTCACTCCGGTGAGCAATAACTCCAGTCAGGTGTCACTCAACACCTTTGAGGGCTTTATTCCCATTGGGGCCGAGGATGAGTCCCGAGAAGAGAAAGTCGTGAGTCCACGGACGCATCCGTCATCACTGAAGCGTCCCTTCTGGTATGGCAAGGAGTCAGATGGGGCATTTGACTCTCTGCGCGTGACATCGCGTCCCAATTCGGTGAACAGTGACAAGATCACATCGAAGATCTCAAGTTTGAGTCTCAATCGTCCAAATTCCGCTAATAGTGATCACGTGCCACCCATATCGTCTTCCTCATCCGCCTCCACATTGTGCGGCTCCTCCTCCTCCTCAAGCACTCTGTGCGGCAGCAAGAGTCCCTCCAGTGCCACAATGCGGCCACACTCCTTCACGGAGTCGCATCCAGCTGAGTCCGCGGCGGAAGCCACCACCACCACCTCACGACCGCCATCGGTGACATCGGAACGTGAGCTTCACTATGCCAGTTTGGATTTGCCACCATGTGTGGCTCCGCTGGCGCGCCAGGAGGCCACAGATGTGTCCTCATCCAGCTCATCAAAGAACGCCTCACTGTCTGGTGAATCATCAGCAAGTCCCAGTCCCAATGCAGCGCCTCCAGGCGCCACCCAAGTGCCGCCAGCCTTCAACTACGCTCAAATAGATTTCACAAAGTGTGAAAATACTAAAGCCACTACACCAAATTGAAAGACAAGGTAAAGAGAAAAAAAAACTTTTAAACACTGTACATACTCTGTCGCATAATTCCTCAAAGAAAAAAAGAAGAGAAGATGAAGAAGAATATCTCAAAAAAACACCCACGAAAACTGCCACACGTTTAATTTATTAAAGAGAGAAAGAGGAAAAAGATGAACTAAGATTAATCCAAAGGAATACCGTAGATGAGAAATCAACTATCCACTCCAATAGATTGTATAGAAAAAAAATGAGAGAAAATCTTTTAATTAAAATATTTTGTAGACTTTCCTAAGAGCGTCACAGCATGAAAAAAAAATAAATAATAAAAATAGGTGAAAATAAAAATAGCTAAGGATAACGAATGGTAAAATGACAAGACTCAATTCCTAATTACCCCCAATTTTTTTTTATATTTATTGCCAACATAAATCCTTTGTTTATACAATTTGTTACTTTTGTGTTTCATTATTTTTATAAAAGAGAAAAAGTGAAAAAAATGATGAATATTCCTCTCGTAGTCACAGAGGGAAAACATTACTATCAATTTTCCCGCCGTCGAACCTTTATCGCCACCCCCCGTAATATTATCTATCCCTCAGCAATTTAAAGAAGATGAAAAAAAACTGTTTTGTTGTACAAAATAAAACGAAAGTCTCCAAAATCTGCTAACTTGACACATTTGACGGTGGAGTTTGCAGATTTTGGAGACTTTCACCGCCAGCATCCAATCTGCTGATCGTCTGATGAAATTTTTAAATGTTAAAGAATATTTTGACAGTTGGAATTTACGCCAAAAATGACGTCCGCGCGATCAATTTTGAGTGAATTTTGTTTTTGGAGGAAGAACAGCATTTCTGGATTCCTTACTCACAAGACTGCCATTTATGTAGATTGAATTTTCTATAAGATAAGAGAGAAAAATCATAATGGAGAGGTTTAGAAATAATTGATAAATATTTTTTTATTTAAGTAAATATGAATTGCTAGTTCTCTTTATTTTCTCTATATACATTTTTTTTGTTAATTAGATTTAGTGTTTTTTCCCTCGCAGTTTTTATTTTGTTGTTGGAACAATCTATGCTCGAGAGTGAGTGGAAAGAAATGGGGAATACAAGGATATAAATTTAGAGAAAATATAATTTAGCGATGGATAAAAAAAAGAGTTAAGAAAATGAAAAACATCAAACTTCAGCTATAGCTTTAATTTCTTTCAAAATGCTTTAAAGAAAAAAAATCATATAATAAAGAAAAGGTAAATTTAATGATATAAGGAAATAATGGTAAATTCTTAGAGATAAATTTGTAAGATGGAATCTTTTCATTTTGCCCTCTTAGTAATATTTAAATATCAATTGTTCTTTAGTGGAATGACATGGAAAGATAAGGAAAATTGTTCTAATATTAATCACGACGAAAGAAAATTCATAGAAGCATCTTAGAATCATTTTGTTTTTGCTTAGTTGAAACACCAAAAAAAAAAGAGAGAAACATCAAGGGGGAGATATTATGGATTGAAGTGGTGTACATTTGAATGGGAAGTGCGCGAGAGCTTTTGGAAGTGGAATGGAAAAGCTTAAATAACTCAAGTAATTTTGAAAGCAACCAAAGAAGATCAAGAGCTTTGGGAACTTTTTCCAGAGTCTTGGGTTATTTTTGAGAGCTTTTGAAAACTTTCAGGAGCTTTTAAGAAAATTCATAAAGTTTAAACAAACTTGATAAGCTGGAAGCTTTCTAAAGGTTTCTGTAAAGCAATGAAGAAACTTACGAGCATTAAAAAACGAAGTTCTGGAAAATTTGTGAAGCTTTCGGATAACTTTTAAAGCTTTTGAAGTTCTATCTGAGCTTTAGAAAATTTTCGAATGATTTCAGATTTTCCTCAAGCTTTTATAGAATGCTTTAGGAAGTTTTCTTAGAAAGTTCTAAAAAGCTTTCTAGGTAAAAAAGTTTTCTTAGAAAGTTCTAAAAAAGCTTCCATCTAAGCTTTTGGGAATTTTGGAATGATTGCAGATTTTCTTAAAGCTTTCATGGAAAGCTTTAGGAAGTTTCCTTAGAAAGTTCTAAAAAAAGATTTTTTTAGAAAGCTTTCTTAGAAAGTTCTAGAAGAAAGAAACTCTTTAAGAAACTTTCTTAAAGCTTTCTAAGAAGTTCTAGGAAGCTTTTTTTAAGCTTTTTCAGAAAGCTCATGAAAGCTTTCTTAGGTTTTTAAACCTTTAGAAAGCTTTTCTAAGAAAGCTTTAGTATAGAAAATAAAATTGATAGGATGAAAGCTTCCAAATTGAAGCTTTGGGGAGCTTTCGTACAAAATATGAAAGTGCAGGAAATTGTGTAGGTACATCTTTTTGACCACAATATCTCTCCTTTGAGAAACACCCAAGAATTCCCTTTGATAAATCTGCCGAAAAAAAAGAAACAAGGTAACAATTGTGTCTGTAAAGAAGACTTAAAAAAAAAATAATGATCAATCCAGAAAAAGCCGCGATAAATTGACTGATTAACGTAATATGAGAAGGAGAGAATGCAATTGAGTTCGCAGCATCCAAAAAGTCACATGAAAAAAAAATGCAAAAGAGAAGGACAAAGCTGATTTAATGAGCGTCGCAAGGAGAATTTCCAACCAATTAATTACAATTCAAAGTGTTCGATAAAGTGGCTATTAACAAAGAGACTAATTCGATATGATTATTAAATGGAGAAAATAAAAAAAAACAAGTGGGAGGAGGAAATAGTGTAAAAGATTAAACAGTAGTAAATAAATAGCTGTAAAGAAGCATTACTTAAAGAAATAAAGAAAAAAACGATGAGAGGAAGGATTTTGCTGTATAAAATGTGTAGAAAATTTCTGTTTCTAGTGACTTTTTATTTCATTTGATTGTTGAAACTTTTTTTTATTTTATTTGCAATTCTATAGCGAAAGATTTATTTCATGTAGATTTTTTTTGTGTTTTATTTTTCTTTGAGGTTTATCAATAGAGATTCGGGGACAACGAAGGAAAATTTTGGAGAAAATTTAAAACTTTTTTTCATAAATTCCCAAGAGGAGAATTGCC
Source organism: Phlebotomus perniciosus (assembly GCA_918844115.2). NCBI lineage: Eukaryota > Metazoa > Arthropoda > Insecta > Diptera > Psychodidae > Phlebotomus > Phlebotomus perniciosus. Next base: position 5,618 of record CAKKOB020001571.1, read on the forward strand.
TCAAAAAAACAGATTCGTTAAAACTTTAGTTGGTTTTATTTTCTTTAAATTTTCCAGTTGGAAATTTCAGCAAATAAGTTTCAGTTAAGAATTTTCAGAGTCACTTTGTTGTCTTTTAAAATTATCGAACTTTTATTTTACCCACCGTTTTTCTCAATTTGTTTAAGATCTATATTTTTTATTTAGCAACTAAAATGTAGATTTTGAAATTGTTTTGTTTGTTCTTACATGCTTTTCTGTTTTCTTTTTAATTTAATTTTCAAAATATTTTTTTTTTGGAATAATGATTTTCATTAGAAGATTAATGAAAATAATTAAAAAGAAAATATTCTCTAATGATGTAAGAATTGAAGGGGATGATTTTTGGATTAGAGCAACGTGAAAGTAAGTGAAAGGAATAAGTAAAAAAAATCACAATGTTACTATTAAATGAAATATTTAGAAAAATATTTAAGAGAATATAGAGAAAAAATCAAGTGTATTTAATACACACAATAATCTTAAATATATTATAAATATATGAAAAAAGATTTCTATTTAAAAAATAGAGAAAATATAAAACCTTTCATTCACATTCACGAGTAAAGTAAAGAGTAAAAAAAAGGAAGTAAAAAATAGTTGTAGTGATAAAGAATTTAAAAAAAAAGTAAAGAAGAAAAGGTGTAGAAAGTCGTAAGAATTTTCATTAGCAGTGTAATATGTATATACATAATAAAGAAAAAAAAACGGGATTTGATGGAAAGATAAAACAATTTTCAATGAAGTAAAAAACAAGAGCAGAAAATGAAATATAAATATGTGTTCAAAAAAAAAACAGTTCACTAACTACTTTTGTAATATTTCTTAAGGACATTTAAAAGAAAAATAAAAGGCATAAAAGATAATATAATGTAGGAGTTTTTCACCCGTTTTTTTTTTTTGAGTACCACAAAGAGTGAAAAGATTTTAAACATCTGTGCGGTTCATTTTTTCAATTCTTGGTAGTTTGTAGAACAAAGTAAATAGAAATTAGAAAAAAATGAATAAATTTTTTCGTCTCAAATCCAAATATTTGTAATAAAAATTGTTTTTTTTATAGCAAACATTCTCAATATTTCCGCAATTCCTTTCTCAAGAAAAAGAAAAGAAAAAACCATTTTTGTCTTCAATCACTTCCTTTCCCAAAGATATTTTTTACATGTTATTTATTCACAATTTTTTAATTATTATATACCTGCAATTTTCTCGTGTATTTTACAATCCACTGAAACACCTATTTTTTATTTGCTTTGAAAAATATGAGAAGATCGATTTTGTAAAAGAGAAAAAAAAACATTAAGATAAAAAAGAGAAAAGTATATTTTCGCTGCATGGTGCTACAGAAATCGAAATATATAACATATGAACTGCCAATTTTATATATTTAAAAACACACAAAAAAGAAGAAGAATTATAAAGAAGAAGACATAGTTGAAGGAAAAAACAGATTTGATGATCGCAAAGAAATACGAATGAAAGATAAATCTTCAATTTTTATTTGCAGAATATAAAAGTATATTAAATATAAAAAAAACTATATATGAAAAGAAATGGAATTGATGGAATTCAGTTACTAAAAATAAAAGAAAAATGCAAAACAAAATGAAATATTGAGAAAAAACGTAAAGAAATACCTAAGATGAAAGCGAAAACGTGTATTTTTTAAAGATCACAAAAATCTTTATACTTATTGGAAAATGAAATAAAGAAACAGAAATATATTTTTTGGGGATCTGCCGTGAAACATATTTTAAGAAGAAAAAAACACAGTTAAGATTTTTCCTCCTTGTAATAAAATTAAATGCATATTACACTCATTATTGCAAATAAGAAATGAAGAAAAGAAAAACACGTTCATTGTTGAATTGAAGTAAAATTTGAAGTAAAAAAAAATGAAATCGAGTGAAATATTAACATGTAAATATCCATCAATTTCTTATACATTTCAAGGGAGAAAAAAGAAGAAATAAAATAGCCACTGAAGAAATGAGTAAAATATTTAAAACCAAATAACAAAAAAGAGAAATGAATTGATTAAATAAGAGAGAAAAAAAAACAAGAGATAAAATATGTGGAAATTATGTGTTCTTTATATTTTATAAGGATTAAGAAATAAAAAAAAGAGAGAGAAAATCATTATACACCTACACTAAGGATTTACCTAAAAGAAAAAAGAAAAAAATATATAAATAAATAAATAGAAAATATAAACGATAAAAGAATATTTTCAAAGAGAGAAAAAAAAATCATCTAGAAAGTAGAGAGATAAATTGATGAAAGAAAAAAAAGTATACAAAAAAGAGAAACATTTTTTAATACAATAAAAATTATTTTATTAAGAAGATAAAAATATGATACTCTTAAGTGTAGTGAAAGTAAAATAAAAGAAAATGATTTTTGAAATTATCTTTGTGTTCTGATTTATAATTTCTTTGTCAAAAAAAAATGAGCAACAAGTGGCAGAATTTTTTACGGCTAAATAGTAGATTGGGCAAAAAAAAATCTTAGTGAATTTAAGTGAAGAGAAAAGTTTTAAAAACTCCTAATAAACACTAAAAAAAAAGAATTGAGAAAAAAAAACTATAAGGAATAGTTTAATATTAGATTTCTATTTAGATAGCCAATTATACATGATTATCGATGAACATTAGTTGATAAACTAATCTTATTACTTGTATTTATGATAAATCCATAAATTATTACTTTTAGATGTGTAAAACATTGTAAAGAGAAAGAAAATACGATGAACATTTGGTACAGATATGCCGGGAAATATTGAAAAAAAAGAAGAAATTGATGATCCCTCGTTTAGTTTCTTCCTCTATTTTTTTTGTAAATTTTATCATTTTCAAGGGATTATTTTATTTTTTTTTTTTTCATAATTAAAATCATTGAATTCAATTGTTGTATTTATTTCATCGATTCCTCATGAAAAAATCTTCCTTTTCCTTTTACTTTTTTAAACATTAGTTGTCAAACAGTGAAAAGAGAAATTAATTCCACAAAGATTTTATCAAAAAATGCCCAAATGATTGAAAAATCAGACAAATTGTTAAAACTTTTAACTTAATCATCCGTTATAAGGAGGAAAAGTTCGATTTTTTCGATTTATTAAAATGGCGGCTTGGAAAAAAAGCCGCTTACTTTGATCAGATCGCCTCGCAACGGATCACTGAGTTTTCAAAGTCAACTAAGTTTGTCCATTTTTCACTTTGGGCCTTTGGGCTTAATTTTTGAAAAAAATATTTATAGCCTACTTTTTATTTTGTTATTATGCCATGTTATTCATTTTATATTTATTATTTTCTCCTTTTTGAACTATGTTTTTGTCGTAAGTCAAATGAGAAAAATAAGCATGCGAGAGGAAAAAAAAATATTATAAATGTATTTAAGATTTAAAGAAAGAAAAAGAAAAGAACATTAAACATAAGTCCTAATTATAAATTGAATGATAATAAGTAAATTGTAAATTTAATTTTAAATGACTATAAATATATCACCTTATAAAAAAAAAACAAATCTTTTTTCTTCTAAAATTTCTTTATTATCCAGAAAACTACAAAAAAAATCACCATTCAATTTCCTTCCCATCGTATTGCAAGAACTTCCCATTCTGTTCGACCTTCAAGTCCCGAATGGCCTTCCACATGCTGGAAGTGCTCGTCTCGACGTCCAGTGGCGCCCTCGAGCCGCCCATATCGGTACGAACCCATCCCGGATGCAGGCAAACCGCCATGATCTTGTCCTCCCTCATATCGAGGCTCATTGATTTAGTCGCCGCATTCAAGGCGGCCTTGGACATACGATAAGCATAGAGGCCGCCACTATCATTCCCGCCAATTGAGCCCAACAGTGACGTCATGTTCACCACGCACGCCCTCTCTGGGCCAATAGGCCGATCAGCTCTCTTCTCGGCGCCCTTTCGAAGTAACGGCAACAGAGCCTTCGTCAGCATGACTGGAGCGACGGAATTCACCTCAAAGCACGTCACGAGATCCTGTTTCTGGGTGTTGGGCAGTCGAGTGGACTTTGGTGCTGATCCAGCATTATTCACCAGCACATTCAATCCATCATCCTTGACAATTTCACCCACTTTCTCAACAAATTCCCCAAATTGATCACTGTTGGTCAAGTCAACCTCGAGAATGTGGATGTTTGTGTGCTTCCTGGCCAGCTGATTCAATTCCTGTCGGAGATAATGAACAGAAGAGAGGAAGAGAGAGATAATCTTGAGATTCCAGAAAATTCGTCGATGACGTCATAAGCGAAGACACACTCAAGAATTTGTATATAAAAACTCCCCCCTTAGCGACTCCAGCGACACAGTGACAGCAAGTCATAGGAGGCGAGTCAACCTTAAATTGTTCTCAGTTTTTCCTCATTTCCCGTGTTTTCCCAACATCTTAAGTGTTAGCAATTTGTCCAGCGATTTGGAGAGACGTGAAATGGCCCCAATAAATGGTAAGAGAACTCACTTGAGCCTTTGCAGTGTCCCTCACGGTGGCCAGGAGGTGTTTCGGCGCTTCCAAGCCATTCCCCACGAAGCACCTGACCAGACCGAGGCCCAGACCTCTATTGCATCCAGTGATGAGTACAGAATTCATTGATCGGCCCCCACTGATAACAATCTCTAAGTTGAGGCGTAATTGCTCTATATCTTGTGGCCTTGGTGGTAAATGTCGCAGACTCACTGTTTCGGGTCGATTTTCCCACGCTTCAACTTTTATCGCGCTGATCGGTTGATGGAGCGGGAAAATTGCCGCATATAAATGGGGTGTGTGGGTGGAAAATCAAAGAGAAAATTCACCAAAAAACCCTTCAGAGCGGACGCCGGGTAAGAGGTTAACTGTCAGTGGGGGCGCTTCAGTCACTGAGTGGGTTCAAAGATGGCGATTTTGAGGAATTTTTCCGTAAGAATTCTTCGCCCGGTTTTCCAAAATATCACCTCCTGTAGCCAATGTGAGCTTGTCCGACACTTCTCTAGCAGTAAGTAGAATCCTTGCTCGTAGGATAGGCTGTTGATCAAATCCCGGACGGTGGGAGAATCCCCCGGAAACTCCTTTCCGGATGATCTGGCATGTCTGGATGCTTCTTGGGGTTTTTCCCAAGTTTTCTGTTGCGCAATTCTTCTTGCCTAGCCGTCAGTGTCCCATTGAAAGGGTACACAGTGAGTTTTCCGCGCGCCCCAAAGTCCTGCTTTCACATGAAATTATTTTGTTTGTCATCGTCAGGAACTTTTGACTACGACCTTGTGGTCATTGGAGGCGGATCCGGAGGTCTGGCGTGCGCCAAGGAGGCGGTTGGACATGGAGCGAAGGTGGCTGTGCTGGATTTCGTGAAGCCCTCACCGCGCGGCACGAAATGGGGCCTCGGTGGGACTTGCGTGAATGTTGGCTGCATTCCCAAGAAGCTGATGCATCAGGCATCGCTGCTGGGTGAGGGATTACACGAGGCTCAAGCCTATGGGTGGTCAGTCAATCCCCAAGAGGTCTCAATCAACTGGTCAGCGGTCACCGAAGCCGTGCAGAATCACATCAAATCCGTGAATTGGGTCACAAGAGTGGATCTCAGGGACAAGTGAGTGAGATTGCAAAGTATTTCATCATCTTAGCAATTCAATTGATTTTTTACGCCTTGGAGAGATAATAATCAATGGGCATATATCTCTATATGTTTCCAGGAAAGTCGAGTATGTGAATGGATTGGGCTACTTCAAGGACGCCCACAATGTTGTGGCTGTGCTGAAAAATGGCACGGAGAAGGTGCTCAATGCGAAGCATGTGGTGATTGCGGTGGGTGGAAGGCCTAGATATCCAGACATTCCCGGAGCTCTTGAGTACGGAGTCACGAGCGATGATATCTTCAGTCTGCCGTCACCACCGGGAAAGACGCTCGTCGTAGGAGCGGGATGTAAGTGTTTTATGTCCTAAATATCCCCTTGAAGTCCTTGAATTGATTGCCAAAGTAGAAGCTTTTGATATATTCTTCCAAGAAAGTTGAAGAAAGAGTTCCTAAGAAAGCTTAAAATCTGCATTTTAAGAAAATTATTGCTCAGTTACTGACCAGAAAAGCCTCTAATCTTTCGCCAATCAATTGATAAGCAGTCAAAGTCAACAAGTTGACAATTAATTGTCTCTCTCTCTATAGATATTGGCCTGGAGTGTGCTGGATTCCTCAAGGGCTTCGGCTATGACGCCACAGTGATGGTTCGTTCCATCGTCCTTCGTGGCTTCGATCAGCAAATGGCGGACATTGTGGCGAGCGCGATGGCCGAGAAGGGAATCAACTTCCTGTTTAAGACGGTGCCGTCGTCGGTGGAGAAGACACCCGATGGGCGTTTGCTGGTGAAATACCGAAACAGCGAAGGTGTTGAGGGAAGTGATGTGTACGACACCGTTCTGTTCGCCATCGGCAGAACTGCCCTCACGGAGGATCTGCGCCTGGACAATGCCGGTGTGAAGGTGAATGAGGAGAACAAGAAGGTGCCGGTGAATGAGCGCGAGGAGACAAATGTCGAGGGTATTTATGCTGTGGGGGATGTGATCAACGGGCAGCCAGAACTCACACCGGTGGCCATTCATGCTGGTCGTCTGCTGGCGAGGCGAATCTTTGGAGGTGGAAATGACCTGATGGATTACAGGGATGTGGCGACGACGGTGTTCACTCCGCTGGAGTACGGATGTGTCGGCATGAGCGAGGAGGCGGCCGTAAAACAGTTTGGCGAGGAGAAGGTGGAGGTCTTCCACGCATATTACAAGCCCACGGAGTTCTTTGTGCCGCAGAAGAGTGTCCGCTATTGTTATTTGAAGGCAGTTGCCTTGGGCGAAGGGGATCAGAAGGTGCTCGGACTTCACTATGTGGGACCAGTAGCCGGTGAGGTGATTCAAGGCTTTGCAGCATCACTCAAGTAAGTCAGTTTTTTCGTTTTATTTTCATATAACTTTTACGATTCAAGAGTTTGAACCATGAAGAATTATTAACTATCAAATACTAGTCTAGCGCATATCAAATTCTTATCCTTAAAGGAACTCCTTGAAATCCACGATCAATGTCTGAAATTGAATATCATTTGTCAAACCCTGCCAGTCTAATAATTATTAATGAGAGTACCCCCAATTCTGAGATAAATCTTTAAGTCTTAGATCTTTAAGTCGGCCTTTAAATGCAGATTCATATTTTGTGACTTTTTTGACAAAAGATCTTTAATTTTAAGTTATTAAATGTCTTCAAATTCTTTTGGCTGTGGATTTGGAATTTTACGCCAAAGTTATACAGACTTAAAGCAGTCAAATGTGTATTAAATCGTCTTTAATTTAAAAGCTGCTCGCGGGGACCTTTTAAACCTTTAAGTGACCATTCGCCCGATTAAAGCAAATAAGTGACGCCCGGCCCTTTTTAAACTAAGGAAAACTCCCTTAAATTCCTTATTCGTGATTTTTGAGCATGTATTCTCTCACTTGGGTCACTTAAAAGTTTAAAAGGTCCCCACGAGCAGCTTTTAAAATAATGACGATTTAATACACATTTGCCTGCTTTAAGTCTGTAAAACTTTAGCGTAAAATTCCAAATCCACAGCCGAAAGAATTTGAAGACATTTAATAACTTAAAATTAAAGATCTTTTGTCAACAAAGTCGCAAAATATGAATCTGCATTTTAAGGCCGACTTAAAGATCTAGACTTAAAGATTTATCTCAGAATTGGGGGGTATACATACCTACCTAGTTAAGTATTTCGGGTAAAAAGAAATGCCAAGTTTAGACTTGGCGGAGTGCCCCGACACGTTGCGTTTGGGGAAGAGGGTATTAGTGGGATATAAAGTCTATTGCTTTTTTGCTGAATTGGGTTTGTTGAAACTCTTTAGGAAAAGCTAATGAGTACCCTCTCCACTTGATCGGTTTGGGGCGAGTAAAACCCTTAAAAAGACAGTTTGAAAATTTTGACCTTGAAAAAGTGGGATAATAGTGTTATACAATTTTTTTTAAAAAACAGGTCTTAAAGTGTTGGAAATTCAAAGACAATTTCAAATATTCGACCTTAAAAAAGCGTTTGACGGAATAGTTCAAGGTCATTGGCATGTATGGACGGAAAGTGCGTCTAGTGATTCTACAAAGCATATGTAAAAATGAAAAAAATCGCAGGACTGGTTTTCGAGATATACCAAAAAACATGTTTTTATAGGGGATAGGGGGGCTTTTTAGAAAAATGAAGGGCCTGGTCTTGATCCCAGGGTTGACTTTAGGAGGGGGGGGGGGTCACCCGAAGACCCGAAGTCTCTATCTGCAACCGTTTGGCCTCCAGGTAACAGACGGAGAAACGGATAAACACACTTGGAATGTAGTATTGCCATTTTTGTGTCGTGGCAATAAAAAAAAACCTTTTAATTGTTTGACAAAATTTATCTCGACGTGGTTCCTTTGAGCCTTTTTTTCTTTTTAAAACTCATAACTTTGGCTTACTTTGAAAATTTGTTTTTCCTCCTCAGATGTGGTCTCACGATGAAGATATTAATGAACACGGTGGGAATTCATCCGACAACAGCTGAGGAATTCACTCGGCTCAGCATCACAAAGCGTTCCGGCGTGGATCCGACTCCGGCTTCGTGCTGTAGCTAAGATGTCCTCATCGGGCAGTCAGTGGATGAGAGTCGCGCACTTTTCATGATTATTTACTCACACGCATTGAAGGAAGAAACCAAAATCACACGACGCCGAGGCGAAATTCTGAATGAAACACCGAATTATTTGTGAAAATGTCTCATTATGTTGTTGTTTTTTTTTTGTGGGAAAAAATACACACGTGTTGATGAGGGTAGAGACACCAGAGGAAAAGAGAGATAGAGAGATGTTTTATTTGTCCTTTAAGGTGCGCCGCTGTTCGTGAAGTTCCACAACTTTTGCGCTAATTGGAAATCTTGAGTGAGTAATGAGGGGGCAAAGTTGGTGGTTCCCGCTGAAGAAGGTCTTCACTCTTGTGGCATTTGCATCTAACGCGGCGAAGATTGTCATTCATCTTCGGTGGCTTTATCATTTGACCCAGTTTCAGCGATTTTCGTGTGATAAAACTTTAATATGTGAGAGATGAGCTCAACACCACCAGGTAGGAATTTACTAACAAGGACATTTAGCTGTGATTATTCCCGGATTCACAACATATTATCGGCTTTTTAATCAGATTTGCTCCAATTATTCTGAAAACTTTTAGGGTGGGTGGGGGGTGTTTGGACATCACTAAATGTCAAAAAAGGATAAGACTTCAAAATTAATTTTCCTTGGCGGCTTATAGCGATTACACACTTGAGGATGATCCACCGAGGATGATCCAGATCCACAAATGTGTACGACTTGCAGGAGAATGATCTCCCACACGAGGATTATCCCTCGATATAACGAGGGATCATCCTCATTTTTGAGGATCCCAACATCAACGCGCTCTTGCGGAAATTTGCGAAATCGTTTGAAATAAAATCATCCAATTTTCCGGAAAATCACTAATTTTCCCAGTTTTCATTCACTGCTTACGCTTTTAAGTCAATATAAACAAATTAATTGAAAGTTGAGTGCGGCAGGAACCAAAGTTGACGTTAGTGGGGATCGACAAAGAGGATCATCCTCGAGTGTGTAAAGGTGCAGGATCATCCACAAAATGTAGATGATCCACGGTGGATCATCCTCTAGATTCTAGAGGATGATCCTCCCGAGGAAACAGACAGAAAACTGAGCGATTATTGCATTCGGAAAACTCAATAATCGTTTAATATTACGTTGTTTGTCTTCCTCTCATCTGATTTACATTTGTTAGAAAGAGACAAAGAAACGTAATTTAGAGCGATTATTGTGTTTTCCGAACGCAATAATCGGTCAGTTTTTTTGTCCCTTTCTAACCAATGTAAATCAGATGAGAGGAAGACACTTTTTCGCCCAGTTATTGCGTCCGATGCAATAAATTCTTGCGTCAAAATTCTCGTGTGATAACTCTCTGAAGACCTATTGGAAAAAGATGTATGGTGGAGTTGGTTAAGGTGAGATTCCCTATAATCCTTTACTATAGGAGAGTCTGATTTATAAATCCTTTGCCATGAAGAGTTAATATTCTGGTTAAGGGGTTATGCGGGTTTCGCATAGGAAAAAAAATAGTGATTTTGTTCATTTTTTTTCTTTTGGAACCATGAAATGTAATTAATTCAGGTATTATTTCATGTAATAGATTTGGTCTTGGCAGATTATTTCCTAAAAAAAAAAGTTGGAAAATTTTCAAAATTCAGCCGTTGAGAGATGGAATGGTAACACCTTAATTTTTTACGGTTGTCACGATTATTGGATGTAGCTTCATCAGAAATCAATAAAACCAAAATTTTCTGTAGCCTATGAATGTGACTCGTGATTAACACGAGGATTTTTTTTTTAAATTTTTTTTTCGATTCTTGGCACAACTTTTTTTGAAAATAAGACAATTGTTAGTTATTTTTCAACATGTTTTATACTATAGAATCCGTCAAAATCAAAATTTCCAAAAATCCTCGTGTTAATCACGAGCCAACTATATGTAGAAGAAATGTTCAAAATTTGAGAAAGATCGGTTCAGCCATTTTCGAAATATCTTGACAACCGATTTTGAAAATGCTGTTTTGATAAAAACGCGTTCAATTTTTTTCAAACCCCTTCCAATGCACGCGGAATGCAAGTCTAAAACTGCTGTATCTCCGAGAGTTTTACTCCGATCGACTTGAGATTTTCAGAAAATATTCTTCACTTATTATACTATTAAATAAAAAAAATAAAAAAAATTGATTTTATGAAAGCTTGAAACCCGCTGCTCCCCGTAAAAATTGATTCTTTACCCAATTTCCCAAGCAGCATTTAAAAGATCGCAGTTTTTTGTCAATTCATCAACTGTTTTATTGGTCAAACATTATACAGAATAACAATATCTAATCAATAGTTCATCCTTTCATCAATAAATGGTAATTATATTTTTTGTCATGTTTAAAATTCAATAATTATTTATGATTAGGTCCGAAATATAGAATAAAATGTTTCTTCTTGCATTTTTGTTCATAATGAAATTTTTTTTTTAGAAACTAGTCATTTTTTCATCCAATAACTAATTGTTCTTTTTTTTCACTTTCAATGCTTTTTCTGGCTCAAATTAGTGCAGTGTCCAGGGACTATTGAAATGTTTGTTTCTCTCAAGCACTCGCTTTATCGCTTTTTTTCTTTTTACATCAAGTTCTGGTGGATTTTTTTTACCTCTTCATCAGTTAGCGTTTTTATCGAATACAAGATATTTTCATTTTTTTTTATTACTAGAAACCGCATTAAATTTACCTTTTTTATTTTTTATTAGATCTCTTTACTCATTCTTTTTTGTTTTTTTCTTCTATACAATTAACAGACTAAATAACAATTGAAAAACTGATAAAAGATGGACAACGGAGAGAAATAAAAATTTTTGTATATATACTTTATTCACCTTTGGGGTAAAGAAAGATAACAATCTCACGAGATAGATTTCTTCTCACATACTTTTTCTTCCTATTATATAAATTTATTTTTTTAATTCATGGGAGTGAATTTTTTTATTTTTATTAATGTGTTATGATAATGAAAAATTCATCATCTAGGTATTTTAGTTCTTTTTTTTTCATATTTCTTGTATTTTTATCATCTTTTCAGTGGAATATGCGAATTTTTCATATATTTTTATTCTTGTTTTTTCTTCTTCTCATAACTTTCTTTTTTTCATTTTTTTTTATTACAATTCAGTGCTTCTAAATGCCTTTTTGTTTACGTTTAATTTTATTTTATATACCCTTTATAATATTTTTATGTTAGTTTTTCTCTTTTTTTTCTTTATTAGTACTTTTTTTTTCTTTTATATAATGTTAAAGAGGAAGTGCAAAGATTTTTTTCTTAGTTTTCATTTCAAATTTAATGTACGTTTTAGATTTTACCTTATTATTAGACCTTTTTTATTCTTTTCAATAATATTTCCATTTTTTTTCTATTATACATTTAAGTAACAAAAAAATCATAACGAATTAGAAAGCTTGAAGTTTTGGTTTTTATGACCATCATTTTGGCCGGTAATGTTGGGGATGTTTTTTTCTGTTTTTTTTTACCTCTTCTATTGTGACCTCAATGGCAATTAAAATAAAGTTTTAAGATTATTATTCCTTTTCTTGTTTTTTCTTTAATTTTATTTTTTTACTTATTGCAATACGAAAGGCTATGAACACGTTAAAATTTTAATTTAACCTTGTTTTTCATTTATCCTTTACAATGAAATTTAGTTAGAGAGAAATACAGTTTCTACAAACTTTTTTTTTTAGATGTCTTTATGGTATGTTTGACTCGACCATTTAGTGGTGATTTTTTCCTATTACAGTCCTTACAGTTTGAATGGGATTTCTTTTTTTCATGAGTTCGAAAAGTGTTGTTTTTCTCAATGACTATTTTCACGTGTTTTCTTGTGATTCACATTTTGTCGTTCTTTTTTTTTAAACACTAAAGCGAACACTCTGTTAAGATTTTTCTTCTCTTTCAATAATTTTAATACATAATGTGTAAATGTGTGATTTTTTTCTTTTTTACTTTTTAAAAGTGATTTATTTTGTTATTTATAGTTGTGTGATGATTTTTTCTTTAATATGATTACACGGGTATTTTTTCCTCAATGATTTTCATTTAAATCTTAACTCTTTTTTACTCTTAAATTACGCAATTAATAAAGGCGCATCTAAAATATGTTTTTCTTTATTAATAATTTTTATTTCTAAATCTCAAGTAAATTTCCTTCTGCTCTTCGCGATCTCTTATCCATTTAATTACAATATTTAAATTGGTTGTTTATCTAAACAGAAAGAAGATTTGGTTTTTTCCTATTCGCAGATTAACTCAAGACTTTCTATTCTCTTTCACCTGCTTTCTTTCTCATCATGTTTTTTTTTTATAAGAATAATTTTGTCCATTCTTTGTTTTGTCAATTAGAAGAAAAAAAATTAGTTTATTCCTTAATTTCATTCATCCTAATAAAATTACTTTTCTCTCTAAGTATTCTCACTAGTCAGTTAATCCTAGATTTTTTTTTCATTATGTATCTCGTCTTAAAGATTTATTTTAAGAAATTTTTTGTTTATCTCCTTTATTTACAATATAAATAATTGTATTTATAAGTTAGGTATCGTTCAATAAGCAAAAATATAAACTATACTTATGTTTAATTGTAATAATATTTATAGTATTTATCTTCTTGCTTACATGTTTTTTTTTTTCCATAGTGAAGGTTCTTATTTTTTTCATTTTATTTTTCGCCTATTTCGAATAGAATCTCTTGACCTCATTCTTCATAATCTCATTGCAATTCTCATAATTTGATTAGATCTCTTCCTATTATTTTTAAGTCGATTCTCAGTGTGTTATTTTTTTCACGAAATTAAAGCATTTTTTATCCCCGTTTTGGTGATTTTCATCGACATTAATCCATCCTTATTGAAGCTCGTTCCGTGTTGCAAGAATATCCTCACACAATGTGTTGGCGCGTCTCCATGATCTCGTGCGTGTTGAGTTTTTTTTTCTTATTTGTGAAAGAAGGATTTATGAGGAAAAACCCCCAAAATTATCACGTGATTGCTTCTCAAGTCTGAGAAATTTTATTACTGTCCTTTTTAGTCGATAGATTAATAAAACTTCTTTGTCAAAGTTTGGTGGGTGAACTTCAACACACGATTTTTTTTTCCTATAATTTCAATGTCTCTTTATCTCTGTTATTTTCTCTCTCTTTTTTTTTCGTCTAACCATTCAAGCCACACATTCAGTCATAATTTTTAGAAATCATCCTTTTCTTTTTCCTGCAAGAGAAATGGCAATATTAGTTACTTTGGGTGGATCCAGGAGAGAAATTATATACATATCATTAGGTGGCTGAAAATTGGCATATGAAGCATTTGGTAATTTTGTGGGAGGATTTCAAAAGATTTTACTATGGAAATTTTCACTGAATTTAATTGTAAAAGACATTCATAAGTTGCAAATAGGAATTTATAAAGAAAAAGTCTGTGAGAAAAGTATTAGCAAAAAAGAGATTCGTGTGAAGAAATATTTGAAAATTAAAAAAAGAAGAACAATTTGTGAGAGATTTGAATTTCGCGATTATTTATACATGATAACTGCATTTGAGAAAGAGCCCCTGAGGTTTCAAAGAAAACAAAGAAACTTCTAGAAATGATTACAGACCATCTCGAAATTTCTTTGGAATTTTATATAATAATTCTCTGAATCCAAAAATCCTCTAAATCTTAAGATTATTTCTCTTAGAAAAAAAGATCATCAAAAGATCTCAAAAACCTAGGTAGATACATATATCAGGGAACATTTATTGCATGAACAATCCCAGAACCATTTCTAACAAGTTTTTTTAATAATAGATTCAATAATTTTCAGCAAAAGAATAGCAGTTTGCAGTAGATATAAAAAGAAATTTAAGAAATAAAAGAAATCTTAAACCATTTGACCAGGGATTCAAGGGGGAGATATTATGGTCAGAAGTGATGTTACCTTGAACCACAAGTGTTTTAGAACATATAAAAATATAAATAAGTTTAAAAAATCAGGGAATACCTAATTGAAAAACGTTGAAAATATTTTAAGAGCTTTAGAGCGTCTTGAAGATCATCTCAGGCCCTAAAAAAGTTTGTTAAAGTTTGTTTTCTACACAATAGACAATTATTTGTTTGCAATTTTTGAGAGCTTTTAAGGGGTTCAATGGGTCTCTCAGGCAAAAAAAGCCCATTTTTCTTATTAATAATTTATTATGTAAAAAATAAGGTAAACGCAGTGCGGATCGTTGGGTTAAGAAACTTTTTTGGTAATTTGCTAAAATTTCTGTCCCAAAACATTATTTTGCAATTCTGTAAATGCCAATTTGTAGCCTATTAATCCCTCTATCTATATCCAAGTCC
>CAKKOB020001572.1:904-20591 GCA_918844115.2 Phlebotomus perniciosus
GATTCGCGAAGGGGACTCGCTTCAGCAGGGCATACAGCACCACAGTGCGCTCGCACTCATTCCACTGCTCAAACAGTGTCGTCACGGTGCCCACCTGCTCGCAAAATACATTCGATGGATGTCCCGGATACTTCATTTTTTCAGGTAGAAATCTCTCTTCCGGACGCAATAAAATCAGACGCTTTCCTCACTCTGGGCGCCTTCACTTCTTCCACACACCACCTCCCGGGATCTCTGCAAAGGGTCATATCAAAATCATTGAAGCGTGAATCATCCGGGGCATCTGACGAGGAGTTCCGGGAATTCCCAGAATTCCCATTTCACTCAAACCCCCAAAGCGACTTTGCAAAGAGACTCTCCCCCCGAAAAAAATGCTTTCTTCTCATCGGCCCGACCGTGACAACCGGTCAGGCAGCTACCTAACAGTACCTGGATCCCCATTGGAAGATAACAATGGCTCAGTAATCCCGAGCAATCAGGTTTTTTCCACTTTTTCTCACTTTCTGCGCGCAATCAAATATGGTGGGTGGCCCCAAACACCCACTTTTCCCCCCGCAATTCCTTTCTCTCCCGGCAAGACAGCCCCTCCAGACTGTGGCCCCATGGCTGGGGGATGAGTTTAACATAAGGATACTTACCTCTTGAGTTGTTAGTAGTGTAAAATTTCACAAAATAATCGAGTTCTTTCGCGTTTCTCCCATATCACGACACAAACACACTCGAACAGCGCAAACTTTGACGCAAACCCAGTCAATTGCAGCCAACTTCAAGGGGATTCTAGCAGTTTTAGAGCAGTTTGAAAAAGAGGGAAATTTAAATTTTACCGTTGATCTCATCAACAGGTGAAAATGTGAGAAAAATTCTTGAAAATTTGCTAAAATTCAGAATACGCTGGGATTCACTGGAAACTCTTTTATTTTATTGACATTGAGCAATTCATAAATATAATAATTTGTCTCGAATATCATTATAGAGACTTAACTTTTATATCTTTTAGGAAAAAACCAAAAACAAAGACCAAAGCTCAAACTTTTTATTAATTTTTAATAAGAAAAAAAGTCACTGAACACTTAATGAACACTCCTTTCTCTGGTAAATCCCTTCTTATATTTTAACTTTCCTTCGGCTTCATCTCAACCACTGAAGAGGCCGACAGCGAATGAGCGTGGGAACGCGACAGTTCTTCCTGTGAAATCCTGGCCAAACTTTTGGCCCATCACGCGAGTCAATAATTCGACAATGTAATTAAGACAGAGACAATGGAGGTGTTAATTAGCCCATCGCGTGTTAATTGAAGGATCATAAAAGGGCTCTTTTTCAACTGGCGCCTCCACAGTAAGGATACAGCAATGAAGGTGACACCGCATAAGACGGCTCTTAGGCGAAAGTCCAGATTCAGGATCAACTGGGACACTCCCGTGAAGCTGTGTGTGCGAATCGATGAGAAGAACTTTGTGCTGAAAGGCGTGGCGGACACGTGTGAGATGTTCTGCAAGGAGACAACACTCCATGGAGTTCGATATATTGTGGGGAAGAAGAATCCCGATGGTTACAATAGGCGCCTCAAGCAACTAACGCAGCTCATCAGTAGACTGGTCTGGATGACGGCCTGTGTGTCTGGAGCTATTTTTGCCATTGCAATGATGACACTGGTCTGGGATAGGTTTCAAACTACCCCAACAGTGACTACAGTTGAGACTACCAGCCATCCAGTTTGGGATGTGCCCTTCCCCAGTGTTACTCTCTGCAACATTAATAAGGTCTACCGACCCAACACGCTCAATATTACAAGGATTCTCATGGAAAATGGAATTGAAATAGACACTGTGCAGGAGTTCCTGGAGAATCTCTCGAACCTAATATCACCTGAGAATGTGGACTCCATCTACATAAAGACATATTCTATTCTTGAGAAGTTTGGCTACAACACCGAACGCCTAATGATGGAATTGACTCAACCATGTGAAAGTATGCTGAAACTTTGCTTTTGGCTGGGCAACGAAGTCCCTTGCCATAGCGTATTCAAGCTTTCCAAGAGTTCAGAAGGACTCTGCTGTTCCTTCAACTACAGGGCCCTAAAATCCTTCCTGGAAATGTACATTTTTCAACTATAACTCAACTGTTAAATTACTAATCTACCCCTAAATCCTCATTTTAGTGATACTGAGAGTAACGACACCATGGGTACCTCAGAGGTTCTTCATGTGAGCGGATCAGGGCGTAATGTAGGACTCCATATTGTGGTTGATATAGAACCAGAATCCTCAGTAGCAATGACTCGCAACTATTACGGCATTGAGGTGATGATTCACGATGCTGAAGAGTTTCCACAATCATCAGTTACAACGGCAGTGGCACAGCCTGGCCAGGAAGTGGTTATTGCTGTGAAGCCTTCAGTTGTCTCCAGTAGACCATCAGTTCGCGGAGTTGCCGTTCACAAGAGGAATTGCTACTTCAACGACGAATACAAGCTTCGTGCAACAAAGAAATACACTCTCAACTCTTGCATTGCAGAATGCAGAGTGGATACCATCGTGAAGAAGTGTAAGTGCTTACCATTCTTTTTCCCAGACATTTCCACCTTCGCCAATGAGTATCGACAATGCGATTTACACGATGTAGACTGCCTTAGGAATTATAGATGTAAGTATAGCTACATTATCTTATGGTAAAAATCCATTCATCCTATCATCAATTGAGATGTCAGTTTTTGAGGAATATTCGTATCAATGGATTCCTAACCTTATGCTTCCTTTTTTTGGAATTTTTCCTGATTTTTATCACGATATTTCGTGTCCTGCCTACGTGAACAAATTCATGTTTATTTTGACAATGAACTGTCAAAAATATCCGCGAGCGCGACCATCGATACTTGCTATAAAATGGCGATTCGGAATTATGGCAGATCAATAAGCAAATCAAATTAACGGATGAATAGATTTCTAAAGAAGCAAAATGAGGGGATGGTATTATTTTCTTTTCTTTTTTTCTGGAAGCAATCTTTGAGAGTCTTCAACCTCCACTGAATACTCCTGGCTTCAATACTACCATTGATATTGGGATTGACTGTCCTTGTCTGCCCAGTTGTTCAGAGCAAAACTACCAGATCTCGGTGACGACAGCCAGTCGAACACATACTGGAATAAAGGAACCGCTGTATGGAAATGCAGATCTGACGAACCTCACCTCCATTCTGGTTTACTTCAAGGAGCTCACTTGCATCGAATATCGCCGGGACCTTTACATGTCCTGGGATGGACTTCTAGCTTCCTTCGGTGGGATCTTTGGTCTTTGCCTGGGAGGATCAGTTCTCAGTCTCGTTGAGATGCTCTACTACTTCACCATTAAGCTCTGTATAAATGTAATCTCCTGCAAGCGCAAGGCTGACTCTGCGGCCAGAGTGACTCTGGGCAATAATCAGTGGGCGATTCCGCCTCAACCCAGGAAGATCCATCAACTTCCCGAAGACACCCACTATCGCGCACGCAGGCAGATTGTCTGGTGATTGTGTTGGACGAAATTCATTTATTAAATTCCTATTTACAAAATTTGTTTCTCTTAATCTACCACCACCTTGTCCCACATTTTATTTCTATTTGACACTCTCGTGTCTCGTTAAATATAGATTTCCTAAGACCAATTTTCCCGATACTTAACTCGCTAACGCCTTACGCTATATTGGACAGTGGATTTCAGGTGAAAAGAGAATTCCGAAATAATTTCTAGAGAGAGACTTTAAAAGTTTTGTAAAATATTATTACTTGAATTTTACGGCCCTCAGCATGAGCTTGAAGATCATTAAAATCAATCACATATTTTCTTCAACACGTTAGATTTTATAATGTATTTAGAAAATGCTATAAGAGCACTCAAGCTTAACATATCAACACCTGTAAGTCTGGTTGAATTAGTGGTAGAAGCATGAACTTTCTCAATGTTATGCTTATAAGAACTGTTTGTATGACTCTTGTACAACATTTTCAGTCATTTGTTCCCGCTGAGAAAACGCATGTAAGAGATTTCATAAAAAATAAAACATTCTTCAGAAAGTTCTTCTCACCTCAACGCCACTGAAATCACTAATTACTTATTGCAGAGGAATATTTTGATTTTATATTAAAAGATCATCAGTTCACATTTCAAAGATGGTTAATCTAAACGCGAAAGTATATTTACAAAAAAATGTCCTGTTTGTCCTGATCTTGCCTGAAGAATTTTGAAATAATATAAGATTCGATAAAGTCTGTGGTGGGTTGTCTCTTGATCACAAATGATGCTGCCCCTTCACTCGATTTGCCCCTTGTGGTTCACGTATGCATCGAAGAAGCCCCCTTCGGCTTTCCTGTACTTCAGCTTCGTGCATGTGGTCAACAGTGAGCCGGCCAGCACGAAGATCACGGCACAACTCGTGGCCACGAGTGTGAATAGCATCGATGTTTTCAGGCATGTCTCATTTGGAACATCACGCTTCGTGGCCAGATTCTCATTGGGGACACCATCAGGGAAATCTTCATCCTCCTCCTGAAGCACACGCAACGATTGGAAGAGACTGATATTGTCGGAGATCGTCTCCCGGCTCGGAGGATCACTCTCCAGGGCAGTCTGATTGGTGACTTCTCTCTTCGCCACGCTCTTGAGATTCCTCCAGTGACACGGTTGACTCTGGTGAGAAAATGGAGTTAATGATAGAGCATTGTAGGTAATAAGGTTAGAACTTACTGGACATCTTCCGTGGCACATTCGAACATCGCATTCAATATAAAGCGCGGGAGATCCTGTAAATCTAAAGGTTTTCATATAGGCGAAAACTTGCGTCTCGAAGATTCCACTCTCTGACCACGATCCTCGGAAGCGAGAAATCAATTTATCATCAACTGGGCAGCCGAATTCATCAATCAATTGTATCTTCTTGTTAGCTCCATTGTGAGCGTAGCAATCGTTAACGACAATGTCGAAACCGTCTAAAAATTTGAAAATTAAAATGAAAATCCTTCAAGGATTTGCGATTAGGAAGAGCTTTACCATATTTGCTTCTCATGTAGATGATTAGGGTGAGAGGATCACCAACTCTAACTGGTCCAGCCACTCTGGCTCCATTGATTCCATATCCATTCCGAATCTCCATGTAGCATTCCGGGGGGCTGAGCGTGAAGACAACAGGATTCCCCGTGGCCACTTCAACGTCCAAGAAAGGGAAAGTCACGGTCTTCCAGAAATCATATCCGTACTCGCAAGTGACTTTGAAATGCTCATCGAACTCCTCCTCAATCAGAGGATTATATTGGACGGTGATGGTATTCCACATGAAGTTTTTCTAAACAGTTCACACAAAGGGTTAAATTTTTTTTTATCATTGAACTCCTAAAGATTCACTTACAGTTGGATTCTTCCGGCTATCCTCGCCGTGGGCATTCTTCCCGAGTGTTCCGCATCGATTGAGCTGAATGTAGAATTCATAGTAATCCCTCCCAGATCCATTGATGTACATGCAATCGGGATCGTATGCGTATCCTGCAAAGATCGTTTCAATGCAAAATTGCAGAGTAAGTACATTATTTCCCACGCAAGTGATCACTCAATTAATGAAAATGCATATAGGTATGTGATGAAGGTCTTTTTGTGCGGAGCTGGCAGAAAATCTTTTAATTTAATAAATCGACCGAACCGCGATGGTCAGAAAGGGTCTCTCGCGAAGAGAGCTATAAGAAGAGACGGGCAGAGAGTGAAGAAATTTCACGGTCTGCATGATCATTCTGTTCTTTTACCACATTGTTCCTGATGTCACGGTAATTTCATATTTACCAGACTCGCGGGGAACACCATCGAAGGCAACAATCACGATCTTCTTTGCCACTTTTTAGACACTTTTAGTCTTTCTAATTAATTAACCCTTTGCTTGATCTTCTATGCGAACTTTAGGAGTAAAGATTTTAAAGTCAATTCAGTTTTCTTTATATTTTTTTTATACTATTTTTTAGGGCTACAGAATATTGATTCATGAACTGATGCTGTCTAAAAGAAAATGCTGCAAATTTGCAGAGTTCATTTTAGCCTTTTCGCGCAAATCCTACTGACAAGCCAGCCAGGAACTAGCATGGAGGGAAATGTAAATTTTTGAATTTTCCCAACCGATTTCTGCTTATCCCTGCTCTAAATAAATTTCTCTTAGTCCTTATACTCCAATTCTGACATTCTTTGGTAATTTTGAGGATTTTTTCTTTAGTCGCGAAAAATTTATGATCGACATCTCCGCTCTCCCCTATATTGCTCCACCAAAGGGTTAATATTATGCTTCCGAAACCAAACTAAAGAGACTCATGCTCCTAATGCATTTCTCGCGCGAGACTTGCAATCAAAATAATGAAAATTGAATGAAATTCCTCGTGAGTGATTTTCCCATTGCTCCATGGGATGGAGAGAAGAGACACATACGATGACAAGGTGCAATTTTCCCTTTCAGGTGGAATAATTCAATTTATGGGGTCTCTTAAGGTGAACAAATGGGCGTTCTTTCTTATATTTTTTTTCCACGATGCTACTGTAGCATCTTTGCTAATGCTTAATGGATAAAATGTGAAAAGTTCTCATAATGGGCAAAAGTGCATCGCGATGAAAGGCGCGCATGTAGGAAATGGACAAAAGGGCTCTCTTAATGACAATTTGCTCTCAATGACAGAGTCCCTGGTCATGCAGGACTGTCATGATTTGGTGAATGAATTGATGTGTGACTCAATGAATATCACATCGGATGATGATGATGGTGGGAAGTCAATTACCTGCTGAATATAGAAGGCCAGCAAATGAACCATTAAATCCGATTCGGATCTTCATGTAATCATCCTGGCATTCGGCTTCGATGTCTGCAAAAAAAAATAAAAGATATATAGAAGAAGTGGAAGACAATGTTGAGATGATGAGGAAAACCAACGAAAAGATTATGAAGTTGAACTCTCCGTGAATTACAATAATTAATTGAAATTTCTTCTCTTTCGTGTTGGCAATCATTTAATTATTGGCCACGACCACCACAACCACATATAGGAACTCGCGCTACCGCACAAAAGAAAGAGGCAATGAAAGTGATCGCGATGGACAATTGAGAGGGAGTCTCCGCGTGGAAATGAGATTCTTTTCTGTTTAGCCACCATCAATTGTTCCCATCTAATTTCTCAATCTATCCTTTCTCTATGAGCTCAAAATACGTGATTGATAACACCAACATCTTCCCTCTTTTCTTTTGATGAAGCAGGAGGAATGCGAAATATTTGTGGGAAGATTCCCTTTTTGAGTTTTACTTTTCTCAGAGGTCAATGCCAATAAGATTAATAGCGGGAATACCGAGCAGAATAATTCACGTCAAATTTATTGGCTTTCAGTGATATTTCCTTGAGATTTTTTTTTAGAAAAATACCAGAAGGAAACTTCTCTCAATTCCGTTTTAAGATTATCAGTCAAATCTAGATATTTAGGAATGTTAATATCCAAAATGATGACACAATTTTTGTAATTAAAAATGCCCAATATATATGCCACATCCGAATATATATAGTCAATTGTATTCATATTTTACTGACACTTGGACCCTGACTTGTCTCATTTTCTCGCGAGATTAACAACTTCCGTGGCAATCTCTAAAATATTTCGTGAATTATTTTGTTCTGATATACTCACGCTGAACTCGAGTGTTATTGAAGCGATAACGTCTCGTGTAATCTCTATCCCAGAGATCTGGTCGCCAGGATTCCAGATCAACTGCGGCTCCTGTATGATAAGACGTTGCAGCAGGAATTCTCGTTCGAATCGGTGTCACTGGAATATATCCCGCCGTGTCCGATAGATAAACCACCTGTAAATCATAATGATCATTTTCAACAAAAAAAGATGTTATGTTGCAAAACTCTGGATGCAGGAGCGAAGGTGAAGATTCACTTGTAAATGACGCCCACAAATTTGAATATAATCCACGCGTCAGGTGAGAAGAGCATAAGGAGGTGAGATGTTGGCAAATATCCGGCCCTGCGAGACACCTTAACCGCGAGCCATTCAAATTCCATCTAATTGTACAATTATTGCCTCGAAGTAAATTTCTTTCGCACCGTGAGGGTGTTCGGCATGGCCTCATGGGAATCAACTATAAAAGACGCTCGAAGGTTGACGGAGGCCTCTGATTGGAAAGATAAGATAGAACAACACACACTTTCCACCACATTATTTATTAATATAACAAATTGTGTTTTGTCGACAATAAGGTGGCCTCTTGCATTGCCTTTCCAAACACTTTTGGGGGATAGTTTTAAGTCTTTTGCTTTAAAAGGGAAATACTTTTGTTGAAAACAGTATTTGAGGGATAAATGTTCATCCTGAGAATCCTGAGAATGATTCTCTTAAGAATTTTCTATTCTAACCGCCATTCAGGTGCTAGTGAGGTCTGTTTATAACTGACTTCAGCTAACACAAGACTGCTCGTCCATAGATGGCGCTAAGCATAAAACGAGAGAGAGCGACTCGGGGATACGACTGACAACGAGAGTCAGTCGGGAACAACCAGTCGTGCTGAAAGGACGTGCACAAGGCGAACTCTCCAAAAGCTAGCTATTGCGCTTGGCCGGAGGGTTGCTGGTAGTCAAGGGTGCCCCAGCGTGTTCTGGTGATCTTTAGTAGCTTTATTTCCATTATTATTTATCAATTGACTTCAACAAGGGACAAGATCTTTATGTGAATTGAGTGAATTGAGGAGAAGATGTCTCTAAGTGTTGAATGATCCTTCGAGTAAAGCCAGGAGAAAAGTAAAGAAAGGAGAATGAGGTTAAGAACTCATTGATACGAATATTCCTCTCAAAAACTGACAGAATTACAATAAGCTTTATGACAAAACTTTCACAACCATAAATTCGCCATAAATTGAGGCTCTACGTCTCAACTAAAAGGAAGATAAATTTAATTTTTCATAAAGTCTTACTTCCAGAAGTAACGCGGAAATTATTTAGAAAACAACTTCCTAAAAATTCAATGGATTTAATCATTAATTTTGTCTGTTCGATCTCCGATTTCAATATGTTTTTCTCCGTAAAATCATTAGAGAAAATTCATGAGAATTTGCAAAACACTTCCAGCAACGCCAAATGAGAGCTTCTGAGGACAAAATGTATGCCACCGACCATGAATTCATTCAATGTGAATTTTATTGCTGGAGGATATTTCACAATCATCCTCCATTAAATGTGCTAAGTTTGTCGATCATGGTCGAGATTTCGTGGAGAGTCTTTCAAGAAGAATGCTATCTTACAAAAATCTCTCCTAATGACTTTTTTAAGGTGCTTCTCTTCAGGGGAAATTAACCCCGCAAATTGTCTGCTAAACTCTCTTATATATAGTTTAAAGGTGAAAATCCTTGTGGGAAAGTATTTTTTCTCTCTATATCTTTGAATTTGAACTACAATCCATATTACTGGGTGTTTTCCATGGCCATGCCGTGTGAAATAGCCATTTCGTAAGGGAAATAAAAAAAAGATTCCCCACCTCAATTGACCATCAATTTATTATTTTTGTTTGAGAAAGAGGCTTCGACGGAGCGTGACGCTCAAGACAGCCACTTTCGGCACTTCTGGCCGGATCGTGACAAATTTAGAAGGAATTTCCGATGGCAGATGGTCGAGGCATTTTGCCCAAACGAGCATCCATTGGAGAAACAATTTAATCTGGAGCACATTTTCGGAGAGAGAATCCCTTGCACAACCGCGATCTTAAGTCATGTGGAAACATTGCGTTTGCATTGAATCATCATTTTTTTTGAATTTGTTAAGACTCACCGGATCACTTCCCTCATGCGACAAGGCCTCTCTACTCTGGTTCTGTCCCTCCACCGACGAGGCGGCCGTCTTGGTGTCCTCTGTCTTCACTGATGAGGTTCTCTTCTGCAACTTCGACGGTGTCTGATGGCTCACCGGCACGAAGATCTTGGGGGTCGGCGTGAAGGATGTCCTATTGGCGGATGACTTACTCACGCTACTCGTGACACGCCCCGTGACACTTACGTCCGTGGACGTCTCGAGGGCGTCTGCCAAGCATCCGGTGATCTGCAAAAGCGCGTGGGATATTGCGTCAAGATCCGCGAGCGAAAGTATACTTATACATTTAGGAGGTTGAGCAAAACCGGGGAAATTGACTCATCGCGAGACGCAGCCTCTCAATTGATTCGGATTTATTTGCTCTCATGGCGGGGGAGATGCTCCCGCAGAAATGGGTTTTGATGTAAGATGCCCCATTGTCTTACCTGGACTATGACGAAAATGTAGAAGGCGATCTGGCGCAATCTGCAAAAAGAGGAGAGACAACGTAAGAAATTGCTCTATATTTATTATTTCAATGGGGGGGGGCTCGATCATCTGGTGCTACAAGGTGCTTTGCGATTTTCACCTCAATTGACTCTCTTTCTTCACCTTCTTCATCCAATTCACTGACTTCTCCCAAGAACATCATTCAGTGGGTTTTTTTTTGTCGGATGAAGATATTGATGGAATTGAACATTTTAACTCAAGGGGCAGATTTTATGAATAGAAGTGCGCGAGCTCATTTAGAAAAGAAGTGGTAACTGCTAAATGATAGATCCAGAATCAGAAGAATTGAAAAGTTTATCGCAATTTTTAGAATTTCAGTAACTTTAAAAAAAAATTCCCTTAAGGATGCTTAACTATAATATATTCATTCATGATTTCCAGAAGTTCTTTTGAAGCTATTAAATATTCCTTGTTTATAAATATAATAAAGCCTCATTCAGTTCCTAATTTGATTTTCGAACTTAAAAAAAGAGAAATTAATGAATTCTCTTCAACTTTGCATTTGATATGATATTTTGCAGAATCTCCCCAACAATGTATATATAATAGTTTCCCAATTATTTTGTTCTTCTGCCAACTCCGCATAACGATGGATCATCCAGGTTAGAACATTTCTTCCCATGATGGAATAAGGCGAATGGCATAAATTCCGTCAAAATCAATATGCTGTGTGAAGACAGTTGGAATAATTGGGGAGATCCATTTGGTGTATATATGGAATTGGAATTGTTGTCAGATCAGTCAAGGTCACGACATCCGCGAGTCTCTTTGTTGACAGAGTGCCGGGAGGACCGTTATTGAGGAGGAAGTGGTCGCGGAGGAGATAAAAAGCGCCCATAATTGGTGCTTTTGTGTCTCAATAGCATAAAAAGCGCGCGCAAAAGCGTCCAATTTTGCGATGCGCGCGCACATTGGAGATTCCAAAGCCCCCAAAGCCAACATTGCACTATCATATCATATGCTAAAGAATATTGCAAGAATATAAGTGGTGGTTAATAATAGGAAATGTCTCTGGGAAATTTCTTTCTTTCTTTCTTTCCACACTCCATGTAATTTATTTTGGATGATTGAAACGTGATCATTTCCATGAAGTCACTGGCTGCGACTCCTCTGCTCTGCAACGGGCAAGTAATGCACAATAGCAGCATATACATATATGCGAGGTGGGATCTCTCTAAACATGGTGAGGCGCAAAAATTCTTGGCGCGCAAACGGGATTCAATTAATGCTTTGTTGGTTTCTTCCTGTCCCCCTCGAAATGATGACATAACGTGATCGCGAGACAGTATATATATAGTAAAAATCTTTCTCTATATGTTTTTTGTAAAACCAAAATTAAATTAATATCGACAAAACAGTAAAAGCCACAAGAGAGATCCTCGACATTGAGACAAAGAAGATTCTTGCACATGGCTTCACCCGATCTGTATCGAATTGGATGGTGAGGAATAATTGCAAAAACCACACAGACGTGCATCAATAAATATCTTCCCGAGTGACTCCCGTGAATTGGATGATTGTTTGTTTATTGTGCTTTTTTTGCACAGCTCATAGAAAAGAGTCTCTCCAAGCAAATGTGACTCTTTCTTCCAGCCACTTTTTTCGCGGTTTTGCATCACCTGGGAACGATACGCGGCTAAACATTATTTGTTATACAGAACTTTTTCCATATGCGAATAAAGATCATCGATCGTTAATGAAGATGTAACAGAAGGGTCTCTCTCTCTCTGCTTGCAATTTCAAGAGGATTAAATGTTTTCTAAACATATTTATTTGTTAAATTCAAACATTTCCTTTTTTAAGAAATAGCAAAGGTGTTTTCTTTCTATTATATTATAGTTTAGGGCAAAGCTCTTTAATCCTGCAAAACATTTTTCAAGCCAATTCGACCAGGGATTCTCTATTGCTAACTTCAGATTGGTCTTGTATTTCCCCACAATTCCTATACATACATCACATAGGTTCTATATAATTTTAATAATCAACGTAATACAATACATAATTCTGGTGACTCTTTGAACCCAAAACACCACCAATAAAGTGTAACATTTTCCACGGCGCGAAGCCACCTAAACGTGAAAATAATTGGGTCTTTGTTGGGAAGAGGAGAATGCTATAAGAAAGTTCTTTAGAGGGCGAGAACCATCGAAATCATTCACAAAAATCTTCATCACGTCTCCTCGCGCGCATTCTAGAGGAGAAAGAGAATCAATCCCGTTTCCCTAATCTTCCGCGAAATTGCATCCAATTTTGAATACATAATTTCACCTTCGCACAATTGCCAGCCACTTCGCCAGTGCGGTGATTAAATTCCAACATTGTTACTCTATTAAATGTTGCGTGGATGAGTTAAAGCGTAGAGGATGGGCGCCATCATTTAATGTGACATACTGTTAATTGAAATGGATGGAACATCAGCTGCATCATTAGAATAATTTGGGATTTTTGTCTTCGGCGGTAATATCTCTATTAGACGCGGGGGCAATCATGGACGGTGAATGACTGTTGAAGACGACGAAGAGCTACTGCACAGCCTCATTTTCGATAGTATGGGGCCCATATTAAGCAAGGCGCTCCCTGAGTGGAGAAGCGTGATCGATTAGTGGAGCCAAATGATCGGGTGTCGGTGGGATTGAGTACGCGTGATTGTGGATTAGATCTACTGGCTGCCGATTCACCCTGTTCTTCCTTGGGGAGATGATTCTCTTGATCGGCTAAGGTTCTTTGGCAAAGTGGGTCTGTGGATCAAAAGGCCATCCGCGAAGGTGGAAGAGGCAATTTTCAAACACTCTCAATCGGCCAATTTAGAGCCAACATTCCGCACTAAAGATTGTGTGAAATTTTCCTTCAATCGTCTCGCGAAGAATATTTTTCCTCAGCCCAGTGCTCGAATTCTTAGGAAAGAGCTCCACATTAGTCATAATCGATTTAATGGATTTGTCTTCAAACGAGAGAATTTACAAAAATTAGGCCAAAGAGAAAATGCATGGGGTTATTCTTTAAATTAGCATCTCTTCAGATTGTATTGAAGAAAAGTTTTCATAAGTAATTTGCAAAGTGCCCTATATAATTGTGAATTTGTGGAACATAACATAAAACATAAGAAAATCATAAGGTCTTTAAAACTAAATTAGCAGCTATTAATGATAAAATCTGCCAAACATACCAGATGATTTACACATGACGAAAGTTAATGTTTGCTAATCGCAAGTAAGTTAAATACCAAATAAAGAACGTCCCATGGGAATCCCTTGGGAAATCCATTGGAAGTTTCCGAATTTCCCATAGGAAATCCATTGGAAATTTCTTATTATCGCATGGGAAATTCTCAACATGATTATAAGAGAAGGTGCCATGAGAATCTTATGGGATATCCATTTGAAATTTTCCAGAGAAATTCATTGGAAAATGTTCAATGTCCCATAGGATTTCCAATTTAACGCTTCATAGAATGTTCCAATGAAATTTTACTTAGATTTCCAGTAGACTGTTCTATTCATTGAGTTTTCCAGGAACTTTCCTCTGGAAGTCCACTTGAATTTCCATTGGTACATTCCATGAAACTTTTTTCATTGGAATTCCAATTGGAAATCCAGTGAAACATTCCACAATTTTCTGGATTTCATTTAATCGATATATTAAGCTTATTCGTTCCATTTATTTTGCTGATTTAAGTGTTTACACGATTTTTTGTATTAATTAGGTATCTAATTATTTTAAAAGATTTTTGGGATCATGGAAAATCCATTGAAAATACATAGGACGTGTAAGTCATTCTTTATTGAGTAAGGCAACTTTTAAATATATTTGCATGAACATCCATTATGAAAACACAGATAATTTAAAAATAAAGAAAACAGATTGTAAAATTGCCATTTCTGTTGGGAGCAATAAAAACTAGGAAAATCATAAATTATAAATTATTTCAATAGAATAATTCTTTGTATGTAAAGTTTCAGATCATCGGAAGATCACTTCTAAACCATTATTCCATTGAGTTAAATTTATCAAATCAACTCTTCAAATTGATATTGACAGTAATTGCAATTTTTACGAGCTACGGTGCTTTGTGAGAAGTTCTTAGAACAACAGTGAGAACATTTGACTTGAAATAGGTCACATATAATCAAAATGATCAGGAAATTTTTTCGGGAGACCTTTTAACCGATCAAAATCTTCTCCATAATCTTATGATCATTCTTTGGATGATTATTCCATTGGCCCATATTCTTTTTTCTTCTCGGCTCCACCATATAATATCTTCTAGATCACTCAGAATGATAAAAATTTATGTCTATCATCGCTGGGCGAAATTGCTTGGGAAGGTTGGGAAGTCATTCTAGGAATTTTCTGGACTTTTGTCACTCTGCGAAAATTCTCACCAGAGATGCATCATAAAGTGCACAAGTAAGACAATTGAGGTGTCTCTTAGCGCACTTTTTATCAGCGACAGTGATCGTTTTCAGGGCATAAAAGTGTGACTCGGCAGAACATCACCTTTTGTGCTTAGAATTTTTTTTTCTCTCGAGGGCGTACCCAAAAATTGACATCAATTATTTCTGGCTCATATTCTCTTGTTTTGCGCGCGCGCGGGAAAGAGGGATTCTTGGTGCAATTTTCGGTTTAGAACGGGATTGAGTTCTGTTAGATAAAATTGCTCTTACCTCATTTGACACATTTTGGCGGTTTTTCCTGGCGAGGTATCTTTTTTGCACAAATTCAAAGCTTTTTTTCTTGAGTCTATATCTTTTCAATTTCTTCAGCCAGCAAGAAGAATTGATATACAGGGAGATGGATCTGAGGTGGAATTTCTGTCACCACCAGAAGAAGCTGTTAAATGCACAACAGTTAGAAAAATCACTCATAGAGCACTTCTTTTGCATCACACACTCATTTACTCCAACTATTAAACAACTGGCAATTCTATATTATTCACACTCCAAATTAATTTTTTCACATCCGCGGAAAATCTCTCAGAGTCCCTTTATTAGGTAGATCTCCAAGCATTTTCCATGCAGAGCGCATTCAGTCCAATTTTCTCCTCGACGTCCCCTTCTTTTTTTTCCAGAGAGGAATTTCCTTGGCCGCCAACACTTTTTTAACACAAACCACGAAAAAAAAAGCGAAAAGAGAAGAACTGAAGAAGTTTCACTTTTAATTATTGGTTCGCCGCGGTCATAATGAATTCACAATTTGCAATACCACAGTTACGCAAGATGCTGTTTGAATATTTTTCCGCGCCACTGGGACTCTGCACTGAGTTTTCCCCGGCTCCAGCTTCTGGTTCACCAGTGTCTTATGCTTAGATTTTCCGCGCCTCACTCGCGAGCCTCGCCGGACAGGTGTGAAACGAAGCGAGCACGCAGGTTAATTTATAAAGCTGCCACTATAGTCTCTTTCACGAGAGAGATAGACGGGTTGCGTGGAGGCGCCTGGTGATCGCGAGAGCTTTAGCGCAAACAATTCTGCGGCTTTGTTCTTTGGCTTCTTCTTCTATCCAGGTATACGTCTCCTCAAGTCATTTATCCCCTTCATTTATCACTCGGCAGTTGGATGAAGTAGAATCATTGGAAATGCAACTCGTGGGTTTCCCGCCTTATTCAATGCGATTAGATAGGGCGAGAAATTCCCAGGGAAAGAAATAATTCTCGCGGGAAATCAATAATTTAGAAAAGCATCAATAATTTGGAAAAGTATATTTTCCAGATTATCAAGGGGGAGATATTATAATCAGAAATAGTGTACACTTAAATTTGAAGTGCAAGTGCTCTTATTTGTTAAACTTTCAAGGAGCTTTTAAAATTTAAAACAATTGACGAACATTTTGTATTTTTACAAAGTTTGCAGGTCTCGGGAGCTTTAAGGCAAATTGTTGAGCATTTATGAAAAAAATGTAAATTAAATAAATTACTTCTGCAGATTATCCTTAGGCTTACTTAGAAGGTTTTAATATAAAAAAAATGACGAGATCTTCAAAAAAGCTCTTCAAAGCTCCAAAGTGTTAAAAGCATTTTTTGCAAAATAGAATTTGAACTTAAGGAAAAGCTTTATAAAAAAATTGCTGTAGATCTTCTGAAGAAATTTACGAGCTTTGAAAGATTTGAATAATAAATTTTTAATTTTTAAATTCATGAAGATCGGGCATAGAGACTTTTTAAACTTTCCAGAGCTTTTGGAGATATTTCCAAATATTTTATTTTCATCCTAATTTTGAGCTTTTCTTATACATTTTCTTTGGAAAAGAAAAAGAGCTTTTAACGATTATAACTTTTAACTTTCTGAGAAAGCTAATGCTTTCGGCATGAGAGCTTTTCAAAGCTTTTGAAATCAAATAATTGTTGAGAAGCTTTCATACAAATATTTTCGAAGTGTTGGAAGTTGTGTACACCTTTTCCAACGTAATATCTCCCCCTTGGAGAGAGGCCGTTTCTCACAATCAATTTCTGGTGTCTTTGGGTGATTAAT
Organism: Phlebotomus perniciosus; assembly: GCA_918844115.2. NCBI lineage: Eukaryota > Metazoa > Arthropoda > Insecta > Diptera > Psychodidae > Phlebotomus > Phlebotomus perniciosus. Next base: position 17,707 of record CAKKOB020001572.1, read on the forward strand.
TTCGCCCATAAAATGGGAATGAGAGTCACTGTTGAAGGGCGAGAAGTGCGATTGAGATGCGCTCTTCCTAATTCACGCCATCCCTCACTCGATAATTGCCGTCACGTTCCCGCCGAAGTGCCCCCATATCGTCCATCAGGGGAACGCCCTTTCGCTCTCGCGTTCCCACCTGTTCCGGCGGGCAAAATCCGAGAAGGCGTGCGCTAATCGCCCTTTTTTCTCGCGAATCTTTATTATTTTTGAGTGACTGGCATCAGGTGGTCCCTGGTTGTCCAAATTCCCCGTGATTTCATGGTTAAATATTACTTGGCGCCCAACGAAAGGCGCTCCAGGTACATCGAGAAGCTCCTGGAATTCAGCGACAAGGTTCAAGTGGGCAGCATGATCACCGCGGAGATCACGTCAACACCAGCAACTCAGAGAATCACCTACTCGGTCAGGATTGTTGTGAATGTGTTTGAGATCTTGGCCAATATGGCCATTCAGAGGATTCTCAGTGACTTCCTGCTGAGACACTGGAGGCTCACGATCACCGCAGCTCTTTGTGCTGTTGTTTCGCTGATCTTCCTGCGTGAGGCGGAAAACAACGGCGGGATTTCTTTGTATCTTGAAGATGTTGGAGATCTCCTGGCCAAGTGGACCTCCTCGGCAAGAAATATAAGCTGGACTAGGATTCAAATTCAGGATGAAGATGCAATTGATGGAGTATTTAAGGAAAGTGTAAATTGATAAAGTTCTATAAATTGGTTAAATTTAGCATTGTTGTTTTATTTATCCAAAATATTTTTTAATTCTTATAAATTATTTAAAATTAGTAATTTTTTGTTAATTTTTTATCTTAAATTATGTATAAATTAAAATTCCCAAACATTCTTATCAAATCGAAAGTAAACAGTGTTTAAAATTTAATCTCCTTTCGCGAAGAAAGTCTTCGATATCTCTTGAGTTTATTTTAAGAATTTACTTCAGCAAATGACCAACTTTATCTCCCAAAATTCTTCACATATTTCCCTAAAATGCTTCTGCTGATAAGATTTCCAATAAACGTGACTTAAAAAACATTTGCAAAAAAGCCCCCAAAATGTCTAAAAAAAAAATTCAGGGTTTTCTCTGTGGAGCGAAGAATTGCAAAATTTCCTCGGTGTCTTGGGCAGATGATTTCAGTAACACTTTCTGCATAATAAATCCCCGCATGAGACTTTAATTACTCGGCCACAAGAAGGCCAAGATGGGTCTCACGTGGTGAAAGAAACGGATGTCGCTAATGCCTGACTAAACTGAAAATTTGTAAGAATTTTGCAAATTTACGCAAGGGCCATTCCGGGATCCATTGGCATCATAGGGGCTTCAACTGGGGGTTTGGGTGCTTCTGGTGGCAAGAGAGGTGCATTGGGTGCAGTGGGAGCCGGAGCCGCTCCGGCACTGCTACTCCCGCCAAAAGTGCTGATAAAGACGTTGATAAGTGTGATGAGGAAGACACCTAATACAGAGAGATTGTTTATCCGATTGGCACTGGCCATGCCGCTGCGTTTTCGCATGTTGAACCTATGGCTCCAGATCAGCATCACTCCGACTGCCACCTGCAGAACGAGGCTGCTGATGATCAGGGTGATGCTGACGAAGAAGTAAACGTTGTCATCCCGAGTCTCCAGGATGTAGCGGAGTTGGTTGGTGTTGGCCGAAAGTAGCGCTAGATCTAACATTCCCTGAGCCATGCTCTTCTTCTGCAGGTATTGAGATATATCCACGCCCTGCGGAGCAATAAATTAAATAAATCATTCCGGTGATAAAGAAATTAACATCTCTTAAAATAAGAGACTATTTAACTTACTTTTGGTTTATGGAGAGGCGTAACGCCTGCAGGTCCACAATCCACAACACTCTCACCTGGAGTACTTCCAGTCTTTTCTTCAGCACTTTCCACATCTTTCTCCTCACCATCAGGCTTGTCTCTCTTCTCTTTCTCCCTTCCCGGATCTTCATCTTCATCAGCCGTGAGGAAATCAGCATCATCACTATCTTCAGTCTTCTTCTCAGTGTTCAACGGCTCTAACTCTTTTATTTCCTCTCCTACTACCTTATCATCACGACTATCACTATTTTCACTCTTCACTTCGCCACCTTCAGAGTCTTTCCGCAAGAGCTTAATTTCCTCCTCTGGAGTAGGATCAGACGCATTTCCACTGCCTTTCTTTTGGCGACGATTCTTCAGAGACTTGTACGCACCCGATAAACTATCAATCATCCTCCTTCCGGTCTCTCGCTTGAACGATGGGTACTTCTTGCTGATCTTATCAAAGGCCACATCCAGAACACCCTGATGAAATCCCGCCATTGGGTGTGACCAGCCCGAGCAGCAGACAAGAAGCCAACTGAACCACTTTCGGCGGTGTCTTCTTCAGAGATTCCGACAAAATCGCTCGCTCCTCAAGCTAAGACTAGGTGTTGTATTTCATGTAACTTCCAAATTTCTTCTTTAATTTCTTTATAAATTTTATTTAGTTTTTCTTTTCAGATCTATATGATTACAACAAATGGTGAGTATCTGGTTAAAACAGTGAGAGAGCTAAACTACTCAGACAAAAATGGGTTGTTAAATTTTGTAAACTTTTGTAAAAGTTTGTTATTTCATTCATGACAAACCTAAAAACGAAGTTTGTAATGTTTGTTCATTGTCAAGATTGACGACAAATATTTTTTGTTAAGGAATTTGTATCACCTACAATAACTTTTTACGAATATTTATAAATAAATTTGTAGAAAAATTAACAAACGTTCACAAAATTTAACAACCGATTTTTTTGACAGTAAACTAATTAAAAATTGATGCTTTCAAATGACCAAAATATTATTATCACAATTTAAGATGTTAAAGCGAGCATTCG
>CAKKOB020001573.1:0-14709 GCA_918844115.2 Phlebotomus perniciosus
CCCCATCATGTGACAAATCACAGAATTGTCATGCAAAACACCGCTTCTTTCGCCTTTCAATTCGAATTTTTGTCTTGCATGTCTCACCTCATTCAAATTGATGCTTTTAATCAGCGTATAATTAAGTACTTAACGCGAATTGATAATTAATTGCCAGCATTGAATAAATATGACGTGTGGTAAATTGTGTGTAATTTCTGTTTCATTAATTTAATGGATGATAGTTAATTTTGAGAAGAAAGACCATTTAACAAAAAAAAATAATTTTAAACTACAGCACCAATAAATTTATTTGATATTTCACCCAAACAACTTTCATGCTCTCTTAAGGTAGCAATTTCTTTTGGGAGGTATTTAAAAGAAATTCGTTAATCGATGCATTTAATCATCACTGTGTAGCTTAAATGTTGAAAACCCACAATATTTCCTTGAAGATTTCTCATGAGTAATGTCTTGACAGTAATGTGGAAAAAAAATCACATAATGAAATTCTTCAAACTGCATCAAGATTGTGCCTCTCGGAAAGGTTATGCGCAGTTGAGGAAAACCACTTTAGAGTGACTATCTCTAGTGGAAACTCTCTGGAGACAAACTAATTGTAGAAAAACGATTGATTTACTACCGAACGTGATTAAAAATTAAGTCTTCAATCACGATCATTATTGAAGAATGACTTGTGGCTATTTTTACATACGTCCGCATTGAGAAATACACATAACTCATAGATTTTATATATATTGTTGGGGAAGATGGGAGGAAAAAATTGCCTATACTGAGAAAATGGCACTGATGTCAGTGCCAGTTTCTTCGATGCAACAAGAAAAAGTTGGTATCTCGAGGAAAAAAAACGAATCGAGGAATAGAGGAAAAAATCTTACATGGCGAGATGATAAAAAAAAACCTTCTCAGCACCGCTCATTGTCGATATGCTGAGAATGCGAAATCGATCAAGTTCCTGTTCTCGATTGATTCAATTTTTCTCCACGCGCTAAAATGACCAACCAGCAGTGAGGTGATTCGCGAAAAGTGGAGGGTCGAAGGCGTGAAACATGGCCAAGTGTTCACCTTTTGCTGATGTAAAAGAATTAAACTTTTATAATGTGGAGTCACAGAAGTTGATGGATGGCAATACTTCTCTGCTTTCGATCCAGCGCGAGATCAATCGATATGAAAGAGACACAAGCGGAATTAAAAGTTTGGTATAAATTGGAATTGTGGGTCTTTTAATCACACGCTAAAGAGCGATCATCGATTGTTCTCCTATGATGTTTTCCGCACAAAGACCAGATGCCCCTTTACCACATTTTACTTTCCATGATTAGTCTTTTTTTCGTTTGCTCGTTTCCACGCCATACACCAATTTTTTTCTTTTGTCCAACCCATACTGATCACGATGATTGAACGGTTCTGTGATCAGAGTGGGTAAATCCTCTGTGAGTTGGAAGAGATCTTTGGTGAGGTGGCCGTGGTAAAAAATTAGAGAAATAGATATCTCACACTGCGGGTGGCTCCAATGTGGGTTAAAATGCTGATGGTGAAGACACTCTCGGATGAAGAGAGAAAAAATTGAAGAAATCTCCTTCTTCACGGATGGTAAGATCGCAATTAGATTGTCGCGTAACGGTTTACGAGTGGGACTGCTGATGGAAAAGGCATTGATGAGTGAGAAATTCGATCTTGCATTTTCTTTTAAATCAGCCATCGCAAATAATAAATAAAAAAAGTCGATATTATGTCTTTTTTTTCAATGCGACTACATTCTTCAAGATGTACGCGTCTGTTTGGAGTTTCGGCATCCGAGAGTCGCCACTCGAAGCCATTATATATGGCGAATACTGATGGATGCAATGTGAGCTTCAATTTGCTGGCGATATGGCGGTACGAAGGCAATAAAAACGACAGATTTCTTGAGACATGCCATTGCAATAAAAGTACACGAAGATACTTTTTCCAGCCACACCATTCCTTAGTATTAAATGAAACAGTGGTCACACTGTGACCTTACACGGAATGCAAACCTCACCATATTAGTGACGATGGCATCTTCAATCTCTCACAGGCACTTTGGTCAACTCACTTTGGAGGTGTACATAATTTCCTGATGACTGTGCAATTTTCCATCGGGAAATAAGCATTCTTAAAGTATCCGAAACAATGAATGTCGTGGTGAAACGCCATACACTCTCACCAGATTTATCTATGGGTATAGAGTGTGAGGAAAAAGAGTAAAATCCTATTATATGTGGAGGAGGTTAAAAGAGAAATTGAAGAAAAATCCATCCGACACGACTAATAAGACCGTTAAGTACAAAATGGCATGGGTGCCAATAGTGCAATCAATTTGTATGCTGTAAAAATCTCCTATTGTTGTGCCTTGACCCCTCGTGACAACTAATCATCTCATGCTTGGCCTCACTCTCAGTCTCAAGAGATAATCACCATGGAGCCTTGTGCAGAATCCGTTTGAATCAAAAGTCGTGGTATTTCGATCAATAGACAGCTAGATAGGAAATTAAAGGTGAGCAATTTGTGAATTGTGGGTGATAAATATTAAAATATTGAGTATCTAATCCTCCCAGTTCCAACACTAAGCAATACCCATTTAAGAACAGTCAACATTGGCACGATTCGAGACAAAGGCTTCCACTATTGGATGAGAAACTCACTAAATATCACATATTAGTTCTATAGAAGCACGTTTGTAAAATTTTCCTGCTTCATTGTCGCCATCGAGGCACAAGATCGCCTTTCTTGTTCTCTCAACTTGAAGGAGCTTTGTCTATTTAAATTATTTTGCAACATGAGGCTTACAGCTTCTCCTTAGTCTGTGATCTCTACCTTTATCTATGCGACTGAAAGTGCTTTATTATCCGCCAAATGTTTGAGAATTTGGAAGCCCCTTGCCTGGTAGCGGGTAATAAATGAAATGGCTAGTTGAAAGACATGTTAGCTGAACATGGTCAGATACCTAAATTAATTGAAGCATATAATCCAACCAGTGAACAGAAGTTGATATTATTTAATGTGAAAAATTTCTTAATCCCACTACAAACTCCTTCTGTAAGTGATTTTTCTGAGAAGTTTATTGGATACCTTAATTGATATTTCTCATCAGGTTCGAAAAATTTCATCGCAAGCCAAAGAGAAGATAAAGGAATGTTTTAATGGGACGAGCGATTAAAAAGTCGATGAATTCCCATTTCTAACGGGCAATCTAGATAAATTTTTACTTGCTTGTAAAAATATCGATGACACAGGAATTGAAATTATTTACCATCTTTGTTTAATGCCATCGTCCACACATGTACAACGGTTGTGCGCCTGGCATGGATTTGATGTGGCTCCGGGGCGAAAGAAGGTGGAAGAAGAGAGGAGAAAGGAGATGAGAAGAGAGGAGGAAAAAAGTAATGGAAAGATCGACCCTCCCGGTAAATCCAGTAAGTCGACAATGAAAGACACTTGTCCAAAGTAGGAAAAGAGCAGCGGCATTAACAGAAAGCGCACATCACAGGCCGAGTACGTGAAATAACTTCAAAAGGTAGCTCTCTTACCACCGGGAAGAACACAGATATAACGCAACACAGTTTGATTTTTCTCCGCACTCACTGTACCTGCATCTACCGAGATTGGCCACAGAAGAGTCATCTCGGGGCAATGTCCTGACCCAGCGAAGGACAATGATAATGAAGAGTGATTGAGAGAAGAACTGTTGGATGATGACGAGAATGAAATCAGAATAAAATGTATAAGAATCGCTGGAAGTTGCTCAACAAGGTTGTCCAGATCGATAGATTGTATAATTTTGGGAAATTTTACTCGTTATTATCCCATTTTCTCATGCAATTCATCAATTCTGTTTTTCTTTCTACCTGTAATTGCTAAAAATTAAGGTAGACCCTCTCTACTCTAATTTACTGGTATACAAAATGGGTCAAACCCGTTCATAATCTCGCCAATCTGACAAAGAGACATATTAAGAGAGTCTTTTACCTGTATATGTACCCTCTTTGCGGCTGTCGAAAACATGCAGATTGTTAATGTTCTTTAGTGTCTAAGATAATGCAAAATTAGCACCTTGGTGGAGAGGAATTTATGGAGGAGTCCGCACACACTTTGTACATGCGTAAATTACATGCACATGTTCTGCATAATATGCACATAAATAAAAAGCAACGTAATTTATAATATATTGTGTATAGAAAATGGCAAGAAAAAGAAGATCATGTTGGGTGAATATCATGAAATTCATGCAGACTTCTCCATCGGCTCCATCGTCAATCGCGAGATTGTGTTCTTTTATACAAATGGATTAAAATATACACCTCATAATTTATTCAATGTCACTGGTGAATAATTGCCAATTTTCTGACAATCATTTTGTACCAGGCCAGAACAAATAGTTACCATTTTTATTTGCAATCCTGATTCGAGATTTGCATAAAAAGGAAGATAGAGATTGCACCCAGGCGGTTCTTTGCATGTCGAAACTGAGCGTTTTACTATATGTAGTTACAAGAAATCTACAAGAAATATATGCCCAAGAGAGACTGCCATGAATCTCATGGCTTTATGCTTTTTTTTGCAATATTTATGGAGGGTATTTAAAATAATAAATAAAAAATGGAAAACGAATAAAAGTAATTCGCTGAGTGCTACATCTGTGGGTTTTCTAAATGAAGCCCGTTGGGATATTTAAAATCATTCCTCCAAATCGGTCTATAAATAAAAAGTGAATTGATCTTGATTCGAGATCATTTAAAATCTTTATAAGATTATACTGTATTGCTTCTCTGCATTAGTGAATAGCGTAGGTAAAGCCATAAAATTGTTTACCAGTAAGAAAACACTTTCTTTGAATATGATGGAGAGTGTCGGCCTGGTATTTTAAAAGACCTCATTGGAAATTTTACACCCCATACTAAAGAAGATGGTCATTTTTGTGAGTTGAGAAACATCTGTTTCTCATATATGGGTTTTTTGGTAAAAATTTCCGAAATCATATATTATATTTTCCCTCAACTTATGACCATATGCTGTCAACCATTACCTTATCCAAGAAAAAAAGATTATCTCATAAAATTTGGAATATCCGTATTTGCCATTTCCTTTAATTGCACTTTCTGCAAAATGTCACGAACTGCAAGTTTTATGCCAGGAAACATAAAAAGCACCAATATAAGAATTCCTAAGCGATACTAAAATGAGGAAAAAGAGAGAGGAAAAATAAATTAATTTCTTGCCAATGTTTGCGATGGGAACATCTGCATTGTTTGGAAGACAAAAGTTGATTAATTGATTATATCTTTTGTATCGGGAATTGAGAATTTATGAATAAGGGAGTATACTCCATCTTGTCCATTAATATCTTCAAATAATGAGAAGATTGTCAACTGCACCACTCAATTGCTTCTTTTGTCGTTGGAGTTGCCGATGGTAGACAGTGTCTGGCGACACTCCTCCTCGATCTATGGCTAAAACTAACATCCAAAAAGGGTCAAAAATTGAAAATCAACAAGACCTGCCAATTTGGGTCAATTATTCGCAAACAAGATCACCCATGAATGCGATATTGGCAAATTTAAACAGTCGATAGGAATACACAAATTCAAATGTTAGTGATATTTGCTAATGGTCACTCATCAAAAGTAAATACAATTTGAAAGTTAATAGAGTGGTGATTGGCATACACGTGGAGGTATTTTTTTATTTAATGAAAAATATACCCATGCATGATTGATTGGTGAACGCGTGTCACTGTGAAAGAAGTCAAAGGGGTCTTGAAAACGATCACTAATGGACATCATCTCAAGCTGATTCTCAATGCACTTGATGTGAACGGTTAAAGATCCTCAATCACGCTTTTCGCGAGGATTATCCCACTGAGTATAATGATTCAACCGTTTAAACACACTTTTACGCTTTCCATCACTTATCGTGGAATAATTTTGAAAGGTTCTTAATTGATTTTCGGTTGATTTCTTTGCAGATTTGCTGCCGACATCGAGTCGTTTCACTGATGGAAATGTCACATCATTTTCGCGTTTGCTCTTCGATGTCGCCAGAGATCAAGTGATTGTTGGAGCCAGGTATGTGTGACTCTTCTTTTTTTTACCCTTTTTTTGGCTTCTCAATTATTTGCCCATCAAACAGCACAAAAAAGTCCACCACTCTTAATTATTCCGTCGACGCCATCGATATCCGAGAAATAAATTCTTCGCATAGTGATTGTGAAAAAATGTCCAGTTGTGTTATGGGAATACGCAAAAAATTGTTTTATGCCTATTAGCTTTCACAAATTTTCTCGAAAAACGTGCTAATTTGTAATCACAACATCTACTTAAAGACAAAAATACAATCATCGCTATGGGATTAACACTCATTCCATCTTTTGTCCAATCTTCCACTATTTCTAACCGTACATTTTGTATATCGATTTGAGTTCAACACACCTAATTTTGCATGCGACATAAGCGGAGAGATGTGAAGAAAAGGTAGAAGATTTATTAGATATTTAACATGTACATCAAACTTAATGTCTTTTCTCTCACTATCGCCTGATGATCGCATTAATTTGCCCAGGAAGAAAGTTTCACAGATGATTTCTGCCGTGCTAATTTTATCGCTGCTTCAGAAACTTCTCACGAACTTATTAATTCGAGCAATCCTTCTTCAGTCAGTACACTTTTGGAGTTAATTTGAGTTCAGTGCCTGATTTTAACCCTTTATCCAATCAACCGATACTCCCGAGATAATTTGCAATGCAGGAGAAAGTCAATTAATCTGCCAATTTGAAGTGTTTCTCGCGAGAATAGTTTACTAGCGGGGCTGTTTGAGATCAATTATAGAAAATAATAATACCCACCATTTCTCTCTGAAAGGTATACAACATTTGTATATTATTCGCATTTATTAATGACACCCAATTTGTCACACAGTTTATTTATCACGATATCGTGAATTGATTTTCATGGATTCACCATACGAAAAAAATACAAGGCACCGCCATAAAGAAATTTATGCTGTGGCAATAGAGTCGACAGAAGAGACAAGATATTGAGCTCAAGCATGAAAATGTGCAATAGAAATTGTGGAAAGAAGACTTTTTCTAACACGACATCAAGTGTAACAATTTCTAGTGTATTAGGCACTTTCTTTTCCCCCTGGAGGATCATAAAATTTCTATCTCAGTGATTGCCCAAATTATATGGCCTATCCCCGCGAAAAAACGGCGATTTGCCCGTTTCGTGAATTCTCTCCTCGACCTGTGATTTGCCCACGGTCAGAGTCTTGGGAAAATTAACTCACGATTGATTGCAAGACACAACATAAATTTTTGAGCTATGGTGAAAAGTAATTATATAGCCCAACGATAGGACAAGTATAAACAGTAGTTTGCTGGTATAGAAACCGTGAATATTTTCCTCAATTAGGTGGTTTTGCAAAGTGAAAACGGAAATATTGAGTTGATGTGTGACTCAGTGGAAGATTTTGTGGTTGATTGAATAAAAGTGTATACTTGACAAGTGGGGCATGATATACAAAGTTGTACAAAGTGGAATAATATAGCAATTTAGCCCTAGAACTATGTCGATGTTACTTCCATTGAGAGACAGACACTCTCTGGCGAATATAATTCACTTCGCTGTTATGGCCTACGGAACTTTAAGGAGACATCGACCCATACGAAATGTGATTTGAAATCATAATTTACAATTTGTGTCTGTTCTGGGCATGAAATGAGTGGCGAAATGAATGAAATATAGCTATAAGAATTGTTGATTTCTCTGCATTGGTCATTTCTCCATACATTCTTTTATGTTTGCACATATATGCCTGAGTAACATTTCATTTATCGTTCTTGCTGGCGGTAATTGGCCAAATGAAGCAATCACATATTATATTGAGAGTGTTTCTTTCGTCTCTCCAAGGAGTCCACCGAAAAAATCTCAGCAAATGAAAAATGAAACTGTGAGATAAAATAATATAAATCATCTATTGCACTCCACTATATCCTTCTTACATGAGCTGTCCATTTGTATATTAGTATAATCAAGATTGAAAATGTGGCTTCCCTCAGGATAATTTGTCATTGTTCTTTTGGACACAGAAATATAAATTAACTCAAATTCTACATATCAAAATTTTTCATTTAAGTTTAAAGGCTTTCTTTTTAGTGATTTTCAAAAGTGAATCGTTATACCACTTGAAATTGTGAGAATGGATACGAGAAGATTATGTATGGAAATAGAGGGGGAAATGAAGATAGATTTGCTTTCGAACCGACTAGTCATAATAAAAATACAACTAAGGTGATGATGAAAGTGTTTAGTTTGAACGAGAAAACTTCTTCAATATATAACGAAGAGTGAAGAGAGTTTTTATTTACGTGAAACCAATTTCAATTAAAGAATTTTTCTAACAATATTTCGGCTAAAATTAATGATCAGCAATACATTAATTTTTTTGTGGAAATTTTAACGCATCTCCCTTGCCTGAAAATTAATTTATTCCGTCATCTGGTGGGAAGATATCGAAACCATACGACGAGACTTCTATATAACATTAGCTGGTTATTTATACAATGACGAAAATGAGGAATTTCAAGAGTGTTTGTTTTTATCAATAGATGATGATTGATTTGGGTTTTTGAGAAAATATAACAATATTTTTTTTCTGAAATCTCTGTACAAACATTCAGAGCTTGGGTTGTGAAGGAAATAAGAAACATATCGCCGCATTCTCCAGCAAACGATAATTGTGAATATGAAAATGAGGAGTGAGGCAAAATTATCTGATATAATTAAATAGTTTTATTGGCGTTTACACGCTGCATGATTTCACTTGTTGCTCATAGTCGAGGTGACTGGGATGGTAAAAGTTGCTGCTGAAGAATAAAAACATCTCAGCTGGATACTTCTTGGGTTACATTTTTTTTCGTCCATTTAAGGCTCCGCCAACATTCTGTTGTAAAACACAGTAGAGAATCACCGGAGCATTTGCCCAGGAAGTGAATGATTAATCTTGGCATCATCTAAATGGCTCCATTACCACCACAAGTCTTAAAAGTGGAATAAGAAAATGCATTATCTCTATTCAGCCCAAACACGACATACAGGCATTGGCTTGAGAAAAATGCCCGGGTCGGTGTTGAGGGAACCTCCAAGAAAAACAGGGTAAAATTGAGTGCAATTTCAGACTGCAAGAGATCGATTGAAAAGTCCATTGATTACCATTATTGTATCACTAATGAACAATAAATATTTTACGATGTGTAAGAACGCAAGAGGTACGATTCCTCTGAACTCAAGCAGAAAAATCGCTCTTCTTTTTATTGTGGTGCTTTAAAAATCTTGAAAAGTTCTTTCATATGCTTTTTTACAGCAAAAAAATTTCCCAAGTGCCGGACGATGCCTGGGCAGAGGTAAACCGGTATATTTTATCATCTCTAGTGAGACAGCAAATGTATCGCGAATTTGTTTCATAAGAGAGAAATACGCGATTTTCGCTCATGTATGAAGTCTTTTGAATGTTCAATGTGCGAGAAGGTAGGAGAGATGCGAGAATATTTGACCATCTGTTGACTCTATTGCCAATTTGTTGGTAATTATGTGGGTTTCACCGTGAAAACATCACAAATTGGATTTCACATGTGCTAACTAATTAATCTCTAGCGACCGAATTTTAATCACACTCACCAGTCTTCTCAAATTAGTGAAAATTGACACCATTCTAGAGAATTTTGCCCATGAGAGCAGCAGAATATAACATGTGATATCCTCTCGATTATACAAGTGCATGCAAATTTCTGTGGCAACTTCTAGCCTCTGCTGGTATGATCTTGCCAAGAGATAGTCCGAGTTCAGAAGTCCACCCGAATTGCAGAATGCACTCTCGGTGGCGTTTTAGAGACCCATTGGGATGGAATAAACATGGAGATTGCTTATTCCGCTAGTGAAATATGGTGAATATTTACATATACTGCCATTCTGTGTGAAAATAGAGATAATATCCCACTGCGTGATTTAGATGAATATTCTGAGAGGTGTTTGAGCATTAAGTTCCCTCTCGCAGAGGGTTGAAGTCGTGCAGGTCAGGCACAACTTCTTGACTATCTCTCGGACAAAGGGATTGTTTTCACACAAAAATTCCACGATCTTAATCCGCCTTCACACGCACAAGCATCTTCTATCGAAAAGGGAATTTTCTTCATGTCATTTAATGGAATTTGGATCAATATGAGGTCAACCCCTTTCACTCATCATAAAATATAATCAGATGAAAAACAATTTTTTTGAGGGTGAAAACCAAAAGACAATTTAAAGTTATTCATCTGTAAACATACAGTATTATTATAAAAGTGCTTAACTGAGGAATGTCGAGTGAATTTCACCGAGAAAGCTTATGTGGGTGTTCCATCTTGGATCTACTGTAAAACAAGAAATGGCATGAATGTTTTGCTTTATTGTAAATGTTAATTTATGGTGAGGGTATGGAGTATATTTTACTTCAATATGAAAAAAATACCACAAGATAAAAAAAGAGACCCAAATTGTGCGAAGAAACATGAAATTTTCTCGAGGCGCCAATTTGCCGCCCATGAAATTCACATTCCGGTATAAAGAGTCCAATAAAGGCAAAAATTTACGATGTCACTTGCAGGCGAGGGTAAAAAGAATCAATGATTGTTGGGTTCAGACAGAGATCCAATGGCAATGAGAGATTGTATTGATTTGGGGAGGTGTTAAAAAAAGAGAACTGAAAGTTTTGACTTTACGAAAATTTATGAGATTTCGCATTTGCGTAATATGGTGTCACTGGATCACTTTATATTTATTGCGTAATGATCCAGTTAATCATTTAAAGTGACTGTTGAGAGAGATAATCATGATGTTGACTTGCCACAAAGTACTCAGACAAGACGTGCGAAGAAACTTACTTTTGACCAGTAAAAGGTGATAATTGTCTGGAACCGAAATTATAACGTATAGGCGTTCGAACACCCCAAATCAATTAAAACTATCCTTATAGCTATTCGTGTGAACGAGTTTGTCGAATAATTGCAATCATAAGATGTTTTCAATGCAACATGTGTGCGTGTTTTAATTATAAATGCTAATAGAACTGCATAGAAGTCCATCAAGTTTGTATGCAAATGCTGCAAAGCCTCGGGTGAGATGTTGAACAAGATGGGTTCTTTTTGACAGAATCCGCAAGAGATATCTCCGACACAGGAAGATCGCACACGTGTATCAGTGTTATGGGAAAAAAGAAGTCATTTATAAAGTTGCATTTTTACTGTTCTTTTTTCTTTCTTTGCCACGCCATAGCGTTACGATACTAATGAAGGTGTACACACTGTAAAATAGTATGTTTCCAGCATATTAATATCGCTAGAATTTCTCTTTTCGCCAGGGAGTCTTCAAACTTCCGCTTTGCAATCTATATGTTATTAACTGACACAATAATTCCACTGATTTCAGATGAAAAGAAAGTTTTCTTCAGGGGCTGATCAATGCCTTCCTAAAAATTAGCGTGTATTATAGTTTCATGATTTAAAAAAAATATATATTCTTTAAATTCAATCATTTTTAGAATTTTTCAAATGTTTTTTTAATAAGTAATTTTAAAAAAAATAATAATGCAAGAGTTTCACATTGAAAAGCCTGTATTTTCTCTATAAATTGTATTAATTAAAAGTCTTTCATCACTCGACATGTAACTGAAATATGATTACAATTTAATTTCAATAATAATGAAACTTCTGCACAAAATGTGTTTCATCTCGAGGTAATAAAGCAAATGGTGAAAAGGAAATTTTGCTCTTTTCACTCAATTTCTCTGCATTAGAAATAATATAAATTAGTTTATACCCTGCAAACAATGTGTGTTTCAAAGAGGCAAATATATACAGAAGTTTATGGCGAACACAGTTTTAGATTCTTGATCATTGATCAATGGTGAAGGACCCAGCTAATCCGTAGCAGATTTATTCAACTCACAAGATGTATTTTATAGAAACATACCACAATCAATAAACAATTAATCCGTCTCATTCCGGTTCACTCAGGCACATAATTGAACGGCCAGATTCCCATCACAGAGATTACTCTGGAAGTAAGAAAACAGAATGTTATATTTGCCATTGTATCATGCGAGGAGTTAGAAAAGAGTCTCTCTGAAGCGCTGAATTATCTCCTCTGTGAGGGATACAATTCATTTAAGATCCGTAAATCTGTTACTTTGCATTGAATTCATATAAATATTCCTCATTTAATATGCATAGTACCTCCTTCTGGTGGTATAGTAAATGGTTTAATCTGCAGCCGCACATTTCTCAGGAAAAAAAAAGAACCATAACCAATTGTATCGACATACATATCAACAATATGTAAGAAGTGAGGTACTAAATGCTGTGGCGACAAATTCTGTCACTCTGCAGGAGATAGTCTTTGAGAGATATGCTGTGGTGTAATATTTAAAATTCCAGCGACACTATGTCGCTCAATTGATTAACATGGGCGACAAATACCTGCTTGACATCAATATTAATATTAAATAAAATAACAAAAAATTGCTCACACTGCAGCGAGGGCATATATATGATTAAAAGTCTAGCCTGCCACTTGTTGGGTTCTGTGAAGGCGACAGAACACTTTAAATTCAATCAAATATAGGAATCGTGTGAAATTCCAACGCTCCAAGATTTTCTGCATGCTGACCACCAGAGCTTATGCTCCATAAGAAAAACCCACACGAATTTGTCTTCTGCGGTGTGTGTGTGGGACATTTGGTTGATTTGCTCTTTTACAAAAAAAAATTATACAATCAAAATAAGAATAGATAAATATGTCCACAAAACAGTCATTTCGCATTATTATTTGCTCACCAACATGGGAGAGTTAACGAGAAAATTGCTGTTAAAAAACACTCTTTCATGGAAATCGCAGTCGAATCATCCGGATTTCTTGTAAATGCGGGGATGCGTAATTATCCCGGCTGACAATGCGTTACTGCTATTAGTGGATATTTTGCAAGCAGTTATTTTTTTTACTTTTAAATAAAAAACAACGGCTTTTTTGCTAATTTAAAAAATTCTCTCTTTCACTATTACATCTGCAAGTGTGCTTTTGAAGGCATTTTACAATAAACTCTATATTTTATTCAACAACATTATATACATGAATATGTCAGCTGGGTGAGTGATTCCACAACAATTTACGTGCGAATTACCTGAAGAAACAAACTCACAAAAAATCTCTGGGGCAATTTTCCATGGAATTTCAGTGTGAAAGCAAATTTGTACAATTGTTTAGCTCACCTGCAGTAGTTGGTCTGCATGATGGAAATTGTGATTTATGAGTTGTGCTGCGAGAGGTGAGCGCGAATCTGTGCGTTATAATTAGAGCACATGGCTCAAGTGCCAATTGGGTGATCAGTAGGTGGTGTCGCCGTGTACTTGAGGAATTCACTTAAAATGACCCAAACAGAGCCGACCTCACGCAATACTTCCATAAATAGTGGTGAAAAAGCGATAGGAGACATTGTAGTGAGGTATGGTAATAAATAATGTTGATATGAAAACGCCATGTGGCACCAGAAACAACATCACCGACAAATCTTGCAATCCGTCAACTGTGTGATCGCCGCGTGGTTATTATGCTGCAGATTAATCGCTGTATAATTCCCCATATCGAGTCAATAAATTCAAATGCCGAAATGCATAAATTTACCGTGTGCAGATAAGGATTGTCGGATTGTCGCACCTCCTTGGCCACTTCTTGACCATGCGGAGCCACCAGTCGTATATTGATAATCGCATTTTGGAGTCTCTCTCGCCGAATCTCCCCCTGGAGCACCACACACGTTCAATTTTTGCCATGGTCTGGAGAGCAACATCAATAAATCATCTTGCAACTACATACAGATTGTTTGCTACTCTTCCAGTCATTTGTTGTTATTGTGACCAAATCATTGCACCTTCATAAATAGCCAAGAACGGTGCGGCCTATGGAAGTGGGCAATTTAAGCGACAGGAACCTGTTACTTGCATCCGCGCGCCATCATAGACCTCTTACGTGATATAATTGTGTGGTGCAGAGCGGCGCCAGCGTTGGTTGTGCAAGTCTTTCTGTCTCATTACTGGGTAGATTGTTCAAACCGGCCTGACTCTCCACTCTGGTTAATGTGAGAGAATATCTAATGCCATTAGATGATTGACTTTTTCAACATCAACATCTCATAAGCATATCATAATTAATAGGTTACCCATAAACACACGAGAGCCACATGATTATCCCCTTCAGGCATCTGTCACGCCAAAGGATTGGCTTTTTTTTTGGGGGCAGGGAGAGAGAGAGAAAAAGACAAAAGCCATGAGACGAATCAATTTACAAAATTGACTTCTTATCGATCCCACGGTGAAACATTTTCTTCTGCCAGCCACTCAAGTGAGACTGATAGATTCCTCCAGACATCTCTCTAAATTCCTCCTCATCTCCCAGAACAGAAAGAGTTCACGATTCTCTGGCACTTCTGTATATATGGAGGCACCAGATGCACAGGAGGCTCAAACACATCAACGCACACACAACTCCTCCTCCTTGATTCTCCCTGTCATACATGCAGAACACCATGCACAATACTCTCCGCGATCAGCTCATCAACTCCTCTTCACCATTTGCCTATCCAGCCCGGGTGTTTTTCTCGTGC
>CAKKOB020001574.1:0-13564 GCA_918844115.2 Phlebotomus perniciosus
TCAGAACAGTTTATTTCAGGAACTAACATAAATGAATACACGTGGTGATACGAATGGCTTACAAGAGTAGAGTGAATGAGGAAGCGGGGTTGCCAGATCTTAGGGTGGTAGCACTTCGCAGTCGGTGCTGCCCCCTAACACCTCCCCTTCCCCTAGGGAGAATATCGGACCGGCGGGCGGATATTCGTGCGGTCACGAAGTCCATAGCGAGGCCTGCGGTCCATCGGTGGTAGCGGCACATTTTGTGGGCTATCAGGAGCCTCAGGAACATTCTCATGCTGCGCTGGGGAGTCCTGATGTACGAACCATAACGGCAGATTCTCTGAATCGTCGTCGTTGTCCGGTTGAGTGGTCTGAGGAGACGACACAGTCTCGGTTGACTGAGGCTCATCCTCAAAGCGCTGTCTCAGTTGATTCACATGAGCTCTGATGATCTTCCCATTGAGCAAACGGACAGTGTAGACGACATGTCCCTTTGGTTCAATGATCTCTCCAGACGTCCACTTGAATTTTCCACCAGGAAAATACCTCTTGACATACACCCCGTCCTTCCTTCCGAAAACACGTCTCTTAGCCCCGTGCTTGGTGTTGTACTGATCTTCCATCTTGAGATTGCGAGTGGGCTCAACTGGTTGAGGAGCTGCGAGAAGATCGAAGATCGTTCTAGGGCGACGTCCAAACATGAGCTCCGCTGGAGACTTGCCATGGGGAACGTTGTCATTCGGTGTGTTGCGATAAGTGGAGAGAAATTTCTGGAGAGCGACATCAGAATCCTCATTGCCCATCTTCTTGAGAGCTCGTTTGAGAGTGTCGACGTATCTCTCGGCTTGTCCATTGCTGCTGGGCGAGTACACACAAGTCCTGATGTGATTGATGCCGTTGGATTTGCAAAATTCAACGAATGGAGCACTCGTGAACTGCGTTCCGTTGTCGGATACTATGACTTCTGGCAGACCAAATCTGGCAAAGATCTCTCGGAGGAAAGAGATCGTGTCTGCTGTCGTTGTGGATCTGGTGCGGAAGATTTCTGGCCATTTCGTCAGCGCGTCAACAACCAGAAGATATGAGTATCCATTCACAGGGCCAGCATAATCTATGTGGACACGTTGCCATTGACGTGTCGCAAGAGGCCATGAAAACAGCTCGGACTTGGTGGGAGACTTCGCAGCAACCGCACAATCACGACAACTCTTGACGAGATGTGTGATATCAGCATCCAGTCCCGGCCAATAGACGAAACTTCTGGCGAGAGACTTCATCCTGTTGATTCCCGGATGGGCAGAATGTAGCTGATTGAGCACTTTCGTACGATGCGGTTGTGGAATGACAATGCGGTCGAGGTAGAGCACGCAGTTGTCAACCACGGACAGTGAGTCTCGAACGTGATAGAAGCGGGCGACTTCATTTGAAGAAATGGCTTTGACAGTGCTAGGCCATCCTCCAACGATGTACTTCATCACTTGCTGCAGGATCGGACAATTCGCTGTTGCGTCTCGGATCATCTTGTGGGTCACCGGCAAGTGAGCCACCACGCAGTTGATGATCGCGTTGTCCAGTTCCTGGTCGAGTCGGATTTGAGCAATGACGTACTCATCATCTGGCTTCTGGTGATCGGCAATCAGGCGCGACAAGATGTCAGCATGGCCAAAGTTTTGCGTCGAGGTATATTTAATGTCAAATTGATACCCGAGCAAAATCAATGCCCAGCGTTGGAGCCTGTTGGCCGTGTGCACAGGAATTCCTTTCTGAGATCCGAAGATACTCAGCAAGGGCTTGTGGTCCGTATGCAATGTGAATTTCCTCCCATAGACGAATCTATGAAATTTTTTCACAGCGAAGATCAGAGCCAGACCTTCCTTCTCAATTTGCGAGTACTGCTTCTCAGTCTTCGTCAGTTTCCTCGAAACGTGATAGAAGGCTTTCAACGATCCATCTGGGAACTGATGATATGCCACTGCGCCAATGGCATGAGAAGATGCATCAGCTGCCACGTGAATGGGTAGACCTGGATCGTAGTGGGTAAGAAGCAACGGCGAGCTGAGAATCTCTTTGAACTTTGCGAAAGAATTCTCACACTCGGATGTCCACTGGAATTTCGCACCCTTCTGCAGCATTGCGTCCAATGGGGCACGAAGATCGCTCATCGACTTGATAAACTTTCCCCAAAATTGGAGCGCACCCAAGAAGCTACGCAGTTCAGAAATGTGTTTTGGCGCAGGCATTTCCTGTATGGCGGAGATCTTCTGTGGATCTGGGCGCAATCCAGTCTCATCGACGATGACTCCCAAGAACTTGATGACGGGTGAGAAAAATTTGCATTTTTCCATCCGCACATGAAAACCGAAGTCCTGGAGTCTCTGGAGAACCTTCTTGACGGTCGAAAAATTCTTATTTTCGGAATTGGTAGCGACACAAATGTCGTCAAAGTAGACGATGACATTCTCAATTCCGGCCAACATCTTTTCCACCAACTCCTGGAAAATACCGGGCGCACATCGGATGCCGGGTGGGAGTCTGTGAAATCTGAACAATCCGCGAGTTGTGTGAATTGTCAGGATTTTGCTTGACTCTTCGTCCACCGGGATCTGAAGATACGCATCTGAGAGATCGATGTGTGAGAAGACCCGGGTGTTGGCAAATTTGGCGAAAAGTTCGTCTGGGCCTGGAATCGGGTAGTTGTGCGTCTCTACCGCAGCATTCAGGCCAGTGGAGTAGTCTCCACATATACGAACTCGACCATTTGGCTTGCGAGCGGCCAAAATCGGGGCAGCCCAGGGAGAAAACTCCACTGGGGAAATGACTCCAGTCGCTTGAAGTCGCTCTAGCTCAACATCCACAAGCTCGCGTGCATGATAAGCTACTTCCCTCTTTGGTCTGAAGATTGGAATGGATCCGTCCTTGAGATGAATGCTCGCAGTGAACTTTGAGCAAAGCCCAAGTTCATCATTGAAGACATCAGGGAAAGAGCGTTGAAGCACTTTCACGGCGGCATCCGGATCGAACTTCTGCTTGACAGCATTGCAGAAGGCTGCGGGCGCAGCATTCCAGAGATCGAATGCGCCAATCCATTCTATGCCAAATAAGTCTGTGGTGGTTGTCTCGGAAACAAATGCGCGACATTGTTTCTCTTTGCCCTGAAAAGCAACCACGCAGGAGATCTCGCCTGAGATCTTCATCGGATTGGTCTGAGCGTCCTTCAGGCCAATGTCGGATGTTCGCAGAACAGGAGAGCCGATCTTCTTCCACGTATCAAGCGTTAGGATTGAGACGTCTGCGGCAGTATCGTACTGAAACTCAATCTCAGTGCCGTTGACACGAGCTGTGAGAAATTTGCGGCTGGAAAGGCGGTCAGAATTCACTGAGAAGACGGCGTTGGCGTTCCCTGTCTTCTTCGCGTGAGAGTTGGTCTTCTTGCCTTTCTTGAATGTCTGAGTGCTGTTTGGGGATGGGCAATACCCCGTCTTGTGACCGATTTGATTACACTCAGAGCAACGTGTGTTCTTGTGGGAGCAGTCACGCACGAAGTGCATCTCACCACAAAGAAAACACGGACGAGGCGGCTTCCCTTGAGGGGTGTTAGACGACTTCCCCTTGGCCTTGGGAGGATCCTTCTTGACGAACTTCACCTCCGTAGAAACAGAAACCCCTTGGCGAGAGTCTAGTTTCGCGTTAGCCAGGCGTCGCGCCTCATCGACGAGAAATTCGAGCTTAATCTTCTCCGACGGTTCTGTCTCGAATTTGCTCAGAAGCTTTTCACGGATTTCCACGTCCTTCTCACTCTGGAGGCTAAGCACGAAGATCAATGACTTGAAATGATCTGTGGTACAGTTAGCCATCTGGAAATCCTCGCAGTGTCTGTTGACAATTCCGGCATGCGTTGCGAAATCGTCTACGTCACTCTTCACCAGCTGGAGACACTTACGGCGCAAGCAGAAAAGAGATTCGCCACGGCCAAAGAGCTTTGTCAGATTCGCCACGTTCTGTTTAAAAGTCATCTCGGCCGGGTTCTTGGGCAGGACGTTGTTTGCATACTTCTCATATGCCGCTGCGTCTAGCTTCCGGAGAAGCATCCTGACCTTGGCTGACTCTGACAGCGCTTTCCCATCTTCAATGAATGTAGTACTGTAGCGATTGTACCACAATTCGAAAGTCAACCCGCTGTCCGGATTGTACGAAAATGGCGTGATTGAGCGTGCCAAACTGTCGGCTACAACTTCAGGTGAATTTGGCCCTCTCTTCATCTCCTTGACCTCTTGAGAGATGGTCAAGATTGCATTCAGGAGATGCTGCATGTTAACATCGCTGTTGGGTTGATTTTGTTGCGTTGATTGACCCGGTTGCGCCATCGTGACCAAGTTCCCGGAAAAAAAATTGCTCTGCACGAGGCTCAGAGGTTATGTCGAAATTGCTTCCGGAACTGCTTCGCCTGGGGCGCGTGAGTTGTCCTCTGAGGGCTAAACGATCGCGTGAACAAGTCCACGTTCTCGCTCGCCAATTGTTGTGGTCGTATGATTACCTGGGAAGGAGGAATATATGATTAGTAATCCCGTCTCGTTGCCCAGTAGATATAGCACAACAGTCACAAAATAGATAGGTGGCCGATATAATTCAGAACAGTTTATTTCAGGAACTAACAAAAGTGATACACGTGGTGATGCGAATGGCTTACTAGAATCGAGTGAATGAGGAAGCGGGGTTGCCAGATCTTAGGGTGGCAGCACTTCGCAGTCGGTGCTGCCCCCTAACAGAACCAAAAACCCGTGAAATAAATGCTAAAACTCGGCACTCCCACACAAATCACTGTTTCGCCCCAAATTTCCAACCATCGCCCACTAATTTCCCCATTTCCCTAGAAACCTTTCACATCTCACGGAAAGCAGAGAAAATTCATTTTTATCTGAAGAAAAAAGGGCAAAAAAGGGTGAACTTTTACCTTTTGTGTGCTGAGGTCAAATCCAAGATAAGTCTCCATCTCACTCATTTTTCACTATTTTAAGGCACAAAGATTTAAGCACTTGGTTGGAATGATTTGCACTCGACGGTGGATTATCGCGAATTGCGGCGATAAGCTGGAAAATATCCGCAAAATCCGCGGAAAAGGTTATAAATTTTTATTGTTGTTTTTCCACGGAGCCGCCCCGAAGACGACCCGAAGCCGCGTCGGTTTGCATCTCGTGCGAATCGGTAAACTTCCCCAGCGCGAACCGGTGAGATGGAGGGGAAATATCCCGAGAAATTCCCCCACATGCACCTAAAAAAAATTTCCCTCCCAAGAAAGATGGCGATAAAAGTCAAAAAGTAATTTATTATGACATTTAGTGAAATTACAATAGAAATTAAGTTTTTCTACTGATGGCAGACTCATTTTTTGGCTTCGACACCTCACTGCCGGTAAGTGGGCGGCGGGGCGTCGCCGGGGCGTGAAATGGGGCGCCGGGGTGGAGTGGAAGGCGTGGAAAAATGCATCTGTTTGGATGTGACAGCAAAAAGGTCACAGCTCTTTGGAATTTCCACGTTTTCTGCCTCTATTTAATCAGCAGTGAGTTATGTAAACCCCCGGGGAGGCTTTTGGGGGACTCTGGGGCGGCAAGGTGGGGCGGAGGGGGTGATAAATAGAGGTAAAGTGTTGGTTTGACGGGACTTCCGGATTGAGGGCTTTTTCTCATTGTAGCCGGACGATGATGTGGGCGACATGGAAGAGGATGAGCTGGAGTACGATGCCTTAAACGATGAGACCTTCGGATCGGCAATCAATGGTGACTGGGAGGGGATGCACGAGAACCTCGTGAAGCTGGAGGATGAGCTAAAGAAGAGTGACGGAGCATCACGGAAACCATCGCGTGAGGCAACTTCCAGGAGTAGATATGGTGGAGATTTGGGTGAGTTTGACCTTGAGGACATCCTCCGAGGAGATTCTCTAACCCTGGAGTGACTCTTTCAGATATCAATCTCTCTCGTGTCTCACTGGATGATTGCTTCGTGGAGTGTCTGGATGAGCCGGAGCTTCCGCTCAAGCTGGACTCCAGTGTGTGGTCGTCGCCACAGTTCAATGCCTTGTCCAAGGACTCGAAAGCGCCTAAACCACTGAACAACGCCTCACCACGCCCCAAGATGTTCACCGTGGAGGACATTGAGCGCAGCATTCGTGTCCAGCCGCGCGGCAGCGAAGCCCTGGGTGCCCCCCTTCACTACACCGAATCCATCAATAGGCCCATGATGCCGCCACCAGGTCTCCTTCCGTCCCCCATGTCGCAGCCGCTGTTCAATGTGCCGCCGATGGCTAAGCAGCCGATGTTTCGGCCACCCGCCGACTTCCCCCTTATGCACCTGATGACTTCCATGGGCGCACCGCCGATGCCGCGCCCCCTGCCGCCCGCCAATATGCCCCAGATGGCCTACAACAACCTCGCCGTGAGTAGATCTTTTGTTTTAAAAAGTAGTGAATGCATAAATTCGCAGAACACAAAGAAAAACAAAACAAAGCAGAGTTGGAAGTCGCTGCAGATAAGGATGAACCGGATGAACAGAGTTGTTTCAATGGGGGGAAGTAGATTGAAGAAAATTGTTGATTTTTTGCAACAATCGGTGTTTTTATTTTCTTGGAAATATTCAAATATTTAGATCTTGGAGTATCTACGAGATATTGAAAATTAAAACATTTTCAATTTAAAGCCATTTGCAGGCTGGCTTGCCAGTGGACTTGCATTACAAGATTAAAATAACCTCAATTGTATTTGGGGCGAATTTTCGGCAATTTTCACATAAAATTCAACAAAAATCCACTCTAACAATGAATGGGGGTCATAAAAAGCCCCAATAAACTTTCAGAGGACGCTTAACTAGGGAAAATGTCACTTTTTCTGCGAAAATATCACGCAAACGTTAAGACGCCTTCAAGTGGGCAAATTTTACGGTTTTTCTGCCTATATTTCCACGAAAGTCACTTCATTAGACACACCGTTGGGATTTCCCGCTTCTATAGACTCGAGAAGATAGATTTTCAGCGAAAAAATTGGGCAAAAACTGTTTTCCACGCGTCGCTGTCAAATGTCAAAAAGGATTGTGCGCCAAAATGACATTTGGCGGCGCATTTTCTTCTAAAAATGAAAAATATTTATAAAATTGAGAAAAAATGGAGCCTTGGTGGGCCCCTCATTCCTCGTTAGAGTGAATTTCTGTTGGATTTTATGTGAAAATTTGGGAAAAATGGGGTTGCCAGGCGAAACTGACAGTTGGCTTGCCATTTATTTTGACGTAAATTGCCTCTGTCAGCTCAAACTTGCTTTACTTCATTAAACTCTTTTGGTTTTAACACTTGAACTCTCACATATGTCAAATTCCTGTCAAAGAATGAGAGAGAAGATATTGACAGCAATACGAGTGAGTGAGAGATCCGATAGTTTGACAGTCCAATATCGCCCTGTGAGATTCTATGAGTTAAGTTGGCTTAGTAATGCTTAATATGATTGCGTTAAAGGTAAAACGGATAAAATCGTTTCCAATGAGAAATTTTCTGTCTTCAATCTAGAATCTGTTTATTCCTACTTTATGCTGGAATCGCTAGAATACAGTTTTCTTATCTTAAAAGGCTATAATTCAATGATTCACTATAATCAGCAATGTTTATGTTAACCGCCGATAACAAATGTATATAAATAGTAGATTGACTGCAAATTAAGTACTTAATATTTACGATATTTACCAATAATCCCTTATCTTATCTAGAGGACTTTCAACTCTGACGCTTCTCTCAATTTGTTTTGTTTTATATTAAAAAAAAGTATTATTTGCTGCAAACTTTTGGCAGCTCTTCATTTTGTTTTTGGGAAAACTATTTTCTGTAAACAAGTCCATCACTCTTTTGTTTTACAGATGCATTCGAATTTCGGGGGCGTCCGCCCACCGCCGATGCAGGGACAACCGCCGGGCAGGATGAATCCCCTCCTCAATGGACCACCATTTCCGACACCGCCGCCACCGGCGCCGCCAATGCAGAGTAATCCCGTCAGTGTGAATCAATACAACAAGAGATTAGTGCAGGAGATACAGCAGAATCATCCGATGCTCTATTTCAATCGCTTGAACAACTTCGATGCAGGAAACAATTCTTATCATCAGAATCAGATGAACGGAAGCAAGAACAACAATCAGAATCACCAGCAGCAGCATCGCTTTAAGCAGCAACAACAGCAGCAGCAGCAGCAACATCAGAGAGATGGCAATTTGGTGAGTTTGGAAATTGTTTTGATATAAGTTTTTGTTTTGAAAGACTTTAAGAGGGACTTTATTTTTGGATAAAATGGGTAAAATCTAGTAGATTTTGGCGGAGGAATCAGAAAATGAGCGAATTTATGTTAGCGATTTTCGCAAAATTTGCGAAATGAAATATCAGAATTGTTCTTGGTTTAAAACAGTACATTTGCTCTTATTTAATTTTAATAATAAATGAAATATTTAAAAACTCCAATTGAGCAATTTCAAATTGGAACTTAAAAGTGATTTTTGCATTGATTTATGTCTGATTAACTTGTTTTTTTTTCACTCGGTAAATGAATAATAAAATTTTTCAGTTTTATTAAAATAATTAAACTTTTTAACAAAGAGTAATAACTTGCAGTGAGTATTGATCGCGAAGCATTTTATTTGTCGTAGATTTTAAAATTTTAAATAATCACAGGTTTTATTCGGAGGAGAAAATTATTAAAATATTAATTTCAATTTTTCAGAGCTTTGGAAAATTGTGTTTAAACTTTTATCCAAAATACTTAAATTCATCGCAGACTTAAACGCATTTTAAGGCCGGTTAAAAGCGTATTAACGTAGCGTAATGTTTTTTTAACGCAATTAATCGCGTAAAGGCGTTTTAACGCAATTAAACGCGTTAAAATTCGTTAAAACGTAATTAGACGCCTTCTTACGCTTTAAAACCGGCTTAAAATGCTTTTTAACGTAATAAAACGTGTAAATGCGTTTTAACGCAATGAAACGCGTAAATGCGTTTTAACGCAATGAAACGCGTAAATGCGTTTTAACGCAATTTAACGCTTAAATGTGCTTTAACGCAATGAAACGCGTAAATGTGTTTTACAGCAAATAAACTCGTTAAAATTCATTAAAATGCGATTAGACGCATTCTAACGCTCTTAAACCGGCTATAAATGCACTTTAAGTACGGTTACTGGCTAAAAGGGGTAACTTGACCCTAATATTTAAGTTTCTGGGTAACTTTCAGAGATCCGACAAATTTTATGAGCTTTTGCAGACTTTCTTTGAATATTTGAAGTAAGCAAACCTCGATAGGTAAATTAGAAAGTAAAGAAAACAGTTTTCTTGAGAGAATTTTTGATTTTAGAAGAGTTTAAAAGATTTTCGGCCATAACTTAACTTTCACACAATCGCTTAGTCTAATTTTCCTTCTTCTCTTTTGTCATTTTCATTTGCGCAGAACTTGGAGGAGTACGATGAATATGCAAATCTGATGAGTCAACGGAATAAGCAGTGGCTGATAGGGATCCAGTTGCTGCAGCTCAACACGGAGACACCGTATATCGATGACTACTACTACACGGTGTACAAGGAGAGGCGCATGAAGAGGGAGCGCGAGAGCAAAGCCCACCGGGATAATCAGCTGAATCACCCGTTGACACAGCCCAAGGGCCATCAGCAGCTGGTGCTGATGTCAATGGGGAAGAATGGGACGAATCAGCGGAGTCATGAGCGCGACAAGAAGAATCAGGAGCGCGATAAGGCGGACAAGGAGATGACACCGCGCACTTACACACCGTTGCAGTTTGAGAATAGTCTCGGGAAGCTTCAGTGTGGCAGCGTGACGGCGCCTAGGAAGATCATAGATATGGATATCATGGGTCCGGATACGACGCATCAGTTGACCAGCAACATTGAATTGTCCACACAGAAGAAATCCCGGCAGATGCTGTTGCACATTGAGTCACTGTACAAGATTGTGCTGAAGGTGGAGGATCTCAAGAATCCCATTGCCGTGGCCACGGCGCTCGTGGTGAAGGCCAAGAAGGAGCGCGAGAGGAAACAGGCGCTGGATCAGTTGGAGAGTGATGGAGAGGCGGAACGTCAGGCCGTACTGGAGGCGATCAATGACAAATTCCCAGAGCCGGATAAGCTGGAGGATCTGCTGCCACAAGTGATGGCGGGGATGTCAGTGGATAAGGTGATGGGGATGATGAATGTGAGAAAGGGGAGGACACTGATCAAGCGATCGCTGCCCCATCTGGTGGATGAGGAGCACAAGTGGCAAGTGTGGCAGGCGATCTTTGCCGTGTTGCCAATTATCGCCAAGAAGGACAGAGATGATGCGGACGGGAGTCTGGCGGGACTCTTCACGGAGTTCAAGAATCATCTGATTGTGGCGAAATTGAGTGACTTCATCACAGTTCCAAAAGCAATTGTGGCGGCGAATAAGAAACTTAACTATATTTTTGGAAATAAGGTGAGTTTTTTAAAATGATTTTTGAGAAATTTAAGAAGTTCCTTCAATATACTTAACCTTGTAAATGAAATCTCGAGTCGAACCCTTTTATCTAGAAATATTGCCATGGAAAAGCCAAAGATTTTGACCTCAATGGTTTTCCACGTTTTTCACTCTCAAAGAGAAACAAATCTCAATTAATTTCAACTCGAGAATTGCTTTTCAAAGACCAAACAAAATTATATACTTCTTTATTAAAATGAGTGAGAGAGAGAGAGAGAGAGTGAGGGTAATTCTTCTTCAGTTGACTAAGCAATTTTCTGGTAAATTCTCGTCAAATATTAATTTTATTCATCCAAACAAATATCCCTATACAAACGATTCAAACGATACCCATTGGCAAGTGTGTAAACCACTGCAATCATGCAAACCAATAAGAGTGGATAATCCATGATACGATGGGATCATTCTAAACATTTTCCCCCGCGGCAGCGGAGGATTAACCATTGAAAATTCAACACAATTCATCCCAAACACTGAGCCGTGTGGTGGGTCCAGAATCAATAAAATGCAAATTTACTGACAAACAAAAGAGCGAAGTATTTGCCTGTTGACGTTGAAGTGAGAGGAGTTTTGGGTGAAGCATTGTTATTAAATATTGCAATGTTAATTAGTGCAAGTAGCCAAGTGAGCTTCACATGATGACAAAATTGCTATTTTCAAGTGCCTTGTTCTCTCTCACCCTCCCCCTTCTCTCCTCTTCAAATATCATACACATTTTCACACCCAACCCGTGTAATTGCAGTGTTGTAACCGTCACAGTGAATAAGGGTTTTAGTTGGATATTCAGTCGGGATTCGTTTGATATAGCAAAACGATTAAGCCATTAGATTATAATCATATGGGTAGGAGATATCTTTAAATAATTAGTTGAAGTTGAGCTTAAATCTCTCCAAGAGTCATTAAAATTAAAGGCAAATCCGGCAAATCCTTGAAAGTAATTTAATAATCATGAAAAATATCTCTGGAATTCAACTTCATAAATGAGAGAGTTTAAGAATTTTATAGAGAGGTTCAAGATGAAATTGAAATTTTTGCAAAAGCTCATAATTTGGGAATTCCAAATCCTTACTCTTCTGAAAAGTTTCACAAAAATTAAAGGCAACGCTACAGTTTTCATCTAATAGGGTCAAGTAAGCCCTTTTGGCCACTTTAAGCTTTTAATGTCGTATAATATTTACAAATTTCATTAGATTGAAATGAAATTTTGCATAGAGGTACTTTGAAATATTGACTCTCGATATATCAAGTTAATTTCCCAAGAATTTGTTGAAATCCATATTAAAACATTCATTTTTTGCAACTATGCATGTTTAAGCACTTTTGGCCACTTTTAAAAGTGGTTTTTGCGACAGAACTTTTAATTCTTACCATTTTGGGGCAGTTCTCCGAGACTATCACGGGAAGTTCTTGTGAAAATCGCCAATATTTAGGCGATTTTTAGCCCCAAATTGTGAGAAATACACGAGAAAAACAAACTTCTCGAAATGCCAAGAGTAATTCGTCTAGTCTCTGCAAGGGTGCCACATAGCAAAAAGGCACCAGTGGCGAAAAGCGATTAAACAGGCAAATATGAGTAGGGGAGTCTCGCCAGTTTGGGACAGCTTCTAGTTTGGTACAACGCAATTTTTCATGTATTGTTCTTGAACTGAGGCTTACTATTTTTTTCAGAGAATATAGAGCTTAAGGCCTACTATCGTGATATAATAGAGTGAACCAGCTCCGTTCAAGAAATATATACATGAAAAATTGAGTTGTACCAAACTAGAAGCTGTACCAAAATTGCGAGCTCTCCTCTAAGCACTTTTGGCCACTTCCAAATTTAAGTTAATATTCTTATAAAATCGCGTAAAATATATTATCAGAGCAAAATTTAGTTAATAAGGAATGGGTTTAGTGAAAAAAATAAATGCTATGCAGGAAAAATATAAGAAATCGCTGATTGATTTCTGGCGACACTTGACAAATTTCTTACTAAAACCCAGATTTTCCCCAATAATGCTCACCTTGGTGAGAAATTATTTTAATTTTATGCAATAAATTGCGGTAATTGATGATCTAGAGGTGGATTATGTTTCTTTTCAACAAAGCACACAAATATCACTCATTTCATTCTTCTCCGATCTCTTAATTATTGAAAAATCAGCAATTTATTCGAGATGGCCAAAAGTACTTACCTGGCCAAAAGGGCTTACTTGACCTTAGCCCCAAATTTTGATTTTCTGATTTTCTAAGAATTGCGAGATAACTTTCGCAGATCTATCTTCAGATTTCGCAGTTTTTCAAGACTCAAAAACTCAACATTTGGGATTAATTTTTAACTGTCCCATAAGAAATGCCGTGATCATAATATCAAATCGACAAATCACCACATTTTTGTAATTTGTGCTTTGTGAACTTTTCCTGAAATTCCTGTAACGAAAATAGCGTCTAACCAAATTTAGAGACTATTAAAGACACGAGAAGAAAAATAAAACATTCTGCTCATTCTGTAGAAGGAAGATATTTTTTTTTATTTTCAAAAATCGGATTTATTAACATTCATTTATGTAAGATTTAAAGTCCAATAAATTTGAATGCTGGATTGCAAAATAAAACATTAGTTGCCATTGTTTTCCAATTAAATTAAAATCAATAAAGAATTATTGTGCCGAAAGTGCTGCAATAAAATCTTTAATTAATTGTAAAACTCCCTCCTGACATTCAGACACTACACTTCCGAGCTCTAGATTAATTGTCCCAAGAATCTCCGTCAATTCTGTGGTGAGTGCTGCTACATCATCTCCGTAATTCTGTACTAAATCTATTATTTGATTAAGAGCTCCTTCGCCACCTTCAGTTAGACCATTCAAGATTTCAGAAGGAGAGGTTAACTCAATGGCAGCATCTGAAAATCAGAATTATGATTAGGCATTTTTTTTTTTAATTATCTTAACAACTAGGAGACAAAAAAGTGGAATTCTTACCCAATTGAGCACTTGTAGGCGCGAGAGCTACCGCGGACACAACGATAAAAGTCACAAGAAGGAATCCCATGTTGATAGTTCAGTGTTGAGGAAG
>CAKKOB020001575.1:0-16471 GCA_918844115.2 Phlebotomus perniciosus
TTAAGGTAAGTACAGATCACTTACGCTTCCTCTCGCTGTTGATGAGTTCCTGTTGCCTCAGCCAAATAGGTGAGTCTATGTAGATGCGCGGATGCAGGGAAGGTCGCTTCTCAATGCGATGCTGACTGGCCAGCGACAAGCGATAGTTGACTTCCACTCGCGTGGGCGTTTCGTGGCGCCCTATTAGCTTCAGCAGGAGGCTCTTGAGGGCGGCCCGGAAGTCCCGCAGATGGTAGGCGTACAGGATGGGATTCACAGCGGAGTTGACGTGTGAGAGGATTATAAAGATGAACGTCATCATGGGTGGGATATTGCAGTCCTGGCAGAAGGCCTTGATGCAATTCACCGTGTATAGGGGAATCCAGCAGATCATAAAGAACAGCACGATGATGGAGAGATTCTGTGTGGCCTTCACCTCGCGCTTCTGTGCCGCGCCCAGGACTCTCAGCATTGTGCCGCCAGAGGGTGTGTGATTCCTGAGGGTCGGGGTGGATGAGGAGGTGCTCTTGCGTGATGAGGACCGTCGACTGGAGACCCCACCGCCCGGATTCATCGTGACAATCTGGCGCAGTTGCTTCAGGATCACGCGATAGATGTGCGCGTAGAAGCCCACGAGGATGATGGCGGGTGTTATGATGGTGCCGAAGTAGAGGAACACCAGATAATCGTAACTCATGACGCCCTCAAATAAGCACGCCGTGTTCACGGGCTGGTCCTGATGCCAGCCGAACAGCGGCAGAAATCCCACGATACTGCCCGCCACCCAGCACATGGAGATTATCACTGCAAGACAAGTGGATGGCCGTGAGAAGCGCGCCAAAAGTGAATGCTGAGCACGTGAATGGGATCTTGAGTAAACACTCCACTTGAGAGGGATTTCCTCGCCAGAGAGAGATGGTCGAAATTGGATTTAACCCTTCACATTTCGGCTATTGAGCGTACTTCACGTGGAGGTCTGCGCATGATCGGTTACGTGTTGAGTGTCTCATGCACAAGTCACGGAAGCTTCAATTAAATGATGTTGGTTCCCGGAATACTGGTTATCTTTTATCATGTAATTTCGTCAAAGAGATATTTGGTTGGATTTTAGGTTTAGCCAAACGATTTACCTTTCAAATCGCATCATGAGTTGTTAGAGTGTAAATAGGAGTAAAAGGAGTAAAGTAATTTTCTAAAGTCTGTAACAGATGCTCTGAAACACAAATATTGCGTGTCCGAAACTACCCCATTTCAATGTCCGAATCTGCCCCGTCTGTTGTATCAAATAGGTTTATATATAAACCGCCATTTTGAAAGACCTCAAATATTATTTCTTGAATAATTTACAACCTATTGCATAGATTATTCTTGAATTTTGGTATCTTATATTTAGCGTCGGGCTCTTTCCAAAAATATCTGTAGTCTGACTCAAACCCATAAAATAGACCCTTTATTTTTTCCCATAATATTTGCAAAGGAAATAATACTTTCCCATTATGACTTGGCAATAGAGAGAGATCAAGAAAAGAGTCCTTATAGCTATGAGTTAATGACTCTTCCTCCCCCCAATCACGACCGTCCACTAGAGAGCGAATGGAAATAAGGGTCAAGAGGATGGAGCATAATTAATGTGGGTGTATCAACATATTGAATTGTCTTTCTTTTGCAATTAATTCGACAGCCTGGCACGTGCTTCATGAGTGTCTTTCGTCGCCCATTAAGAGATTGAAAAAAATTACCCTAAGTGAGCGCGCCTTTGTGTAAATTAGCCTTTTTTCGGAGGATGGGGGGGGTGTACATATATGGAAAATCCATTGAATCATCAGAGTTCATCAGAACAGGTGTGCCAGTGCCGAGGCCTTAATTAAGCTGCATTGGCTGACGAAACTGTATGAGATATTCGCAATTAGAGACCAATTGTAGATTCAATTAACTCGTCATTCAAGAGAAGCTTAAATGAGGCGTTTTGTGAAATTTCTGGTTTTGAGGGGCGAAAACTCACCAATGGCAGTTTTTGTGCGAACATTCCGGGAGTACGCCATGGGATGCAGGATGGCCCAGTAGCGATCCACAGACACTGCCACCAGGCAGAAGATGGAGATGGTGCAGAGGACAATGAGGAGGGAAATGGTGAAGAGACAAGCATGAAGATTTGTGGGCAGTCCAATAGAGGCCAGCACGGCGAAGGGGATTCCCAGGAGTCCCACCAGGAAGTCCGCAATGGCCAGGGAGACAATGTAGTAGTTTGTCCGTCGACGGAGTCGTCTCTCCCTCTGGAACACCGCAATCACCATCCCATTCCCGATCACCGCCACAATTCCCACGAGGATCTCCAGAGCCGTGTATGGCCAATTGATCTCATACACCATGCCGTCCGGATCCAGGAATGAGGCATTGGCCAGGATGGTCACTGCCAGCATCCCGTCATCCAGGACGGTTAACTGCGTTGTACTGTCCATGAGGTTTTCAGGAGATGGCTTAGCTCCTTCTGTCCAGACTCTGGGGAGTTTTCCGATCATTTTCCGGCGGCGAAGCGACTGGGATCATGGCGAAGGGAATGTGGCAGCAATTGTAGTCCATTATCTCGATTAATTCCCTCTTGGGGGCTCTCGCTCTGGAGCTCTCTGGGTTTTAATTGAGGATAATGAGATGCTCTCGAGAATCTCCTCTTTTGGTCATTAACTTGCCAAATCGGATAATATCGCTTTGTCCTCTAGGGAGTCCTCTGGAAAGGATAATTTATGGACGTTATGTTGCGAAACTTTCACTTACAGCAAATGCAGGACAATCATTATAGAGCTATTATCATTGATTAAGGGTATTTTCTTGAGATTGAGAGGTTGATTTTACTTCGTTGGAAATTATTTTACGCTCTAGAAAGTGTTTTTTGGAAGGGGAAAGGTTGAATGATTCACGGAGGATTATAATATGAATTGCGAGAATATTTTTAATCCTTAGAGCCGGAAATTCATTGATTTCTTTATCGTTTATATGTATGTTTAGCTAAAAGAAATTAAATTTAAGAATAGTTAGGAAAGCTAAACGGATTTCCGATCAGGAATTGTCCCATGATCGTTAGGGAAGTTTCTTGGGGGATTCCATTAGGAATTCCTATTGAAAATCACACAAATGTTCCCAAGAATTCCATTGGGAATTCCCAAGGAAATTTCCATACTTGTCCTTTCGGTTAAGCATTAGTAAATATGGAAGTTTCCGCATGATTTCCTGTGGGAATTCCTTAGGAAATTTCTGTTGAAATTCCACTAATATTCCGTTCAATAAGTTAATTAAAGTGATTAATATGAATATTTTCTCATTTAATTGAATAAAATTTTCTCTATTAATCAAAAACTTTTCTCTATATCAAATTCACTTTCCATTTAATGTTTGATTCTTCCCCGAAAGACAAAAAGGAAAATCCCAAATAATCTCTCCCAAAAGGCATTAAATCTTCAATATTCCCTGCAACATCTGCCACTAAAGTCGTTAGCAGATAATCTTGTAAGGTCTTTTTTTACGGGG
The DNA here is from genome assembly GCA_918844115.2 of Phlebotomus perniciosus. Classification (NCBI taxonomy): domain Eukaryota; kingdom Metazoa; phylum Arthropoda; class Insecta; order Diptera; family Psychodidae; genus Phlebotomus; species Phlebotomus perniciosus. The sequence continues at coordinate 3,502 of CAKKOB020001575.1, forward strand.
TGTGAGGAAAAGTCTTGGGAAAAGTGGAAAAGTCTTTGTCTCTCCTTTATCACATGGAATTTATTAAATGGACAATTTTCCCAGTGAAAAGTGAAACTGCCGCTGATCCACGCGGAGGTTTATTTCATCTGATAAATGGCATTTTGAGTGGAATTTCAACTGGTTGGACTCCTTAGCCCCGCCAGGCAAGGTGATCCAAATTAATTGGAGCCACCTTCCTGTGCCAATGTGACCTTTTGCCAACCATCTTCCAGCCAGAACACACGGGAGAATTTTCTTTTTCCCACCTTTCACAAATTGCAATAAAAAATGAATCTTTATGTTTGCGGTAACACGATTCCCTTCGGTAGACAATTGGCCCCAAGGTATGGTTGGAGGGTAAAGATTAACAGGATAGACGTGATATTATTTCTCAATGGAGTGACATTTTAGTCTGGCTAGAGTCAAATCAAGGGGGAGATATTATGGATAAATTAAAGGATTTTCAAAGTTTCAAGAAATTTATGAAATTGTATAAAAGCTCCTAAAACTTCAAAGCTTTCAAAATGTTAAAGATCTTCAAAATTATCGAAAACTCAAAAGTTACTAGAAGTTCTACAGGATTTTTTAAAAGCTTTGAAGTTCCTTCAAAAAGTTTTATAAATAATGCTAAAACTAAGAAATTTATCCAGGTTTACCAACTTCTTTTGAAAGATCGGGATCTTTTTTTTAATCTTTTTTCAAAGCTTTACAAATTTTTCAAAATGTCTGTAACTTCTGTATGAACTCCTAAATAAATTGTTAAAGCTGTTCAAAATTTAGCAAATTCTCGTAAAATTGAAATAAGCTTTCATAAAATTTGGGGAAGATTTACAGAAACTTTACAAAAATCCTGATCTCTTGAAAAAATTACCAATATCAAAATTAACCATCAAAATATCTTTAACAAATCAATAATCAAAAAATTTATTTTAGTATTAGCTTTGTTTAAATTTTAAAGCTATCTTCAAGCTTTAAGCTGACTTTAAGCTATCTTAAATTTAGGTCTGACTTAAAGCTTAAGGTTGACCTTAAATTTTAACCTGACTTAAAGCTTAAGATTTGCTTTAACCTTGAAACTAAATTAAAAACTCAAGGTTAACCTTAAATTTTAAGCCGACTTAAAGCTTGAGATTGGCTTTAAGCTTGTAACTAAGTTAAAAACTCAAGGTTAACCTTAAATTGTAAGCTGACTTCAAGCTTAAGATTAGCTTTAAGCTTGAAACTAAGTTAAAAACTCAAGGTTAACCTTAATTTTAAGCTGACTTAATGCTTAAGATTGGCTTTAAACTTGAAACTGAGTTAAACTTAAGGTTAACCTTAATTTTAAGCTGACTTAATGCTTAAGATTGGCTTTATGCTTTTAACTAAGTTAAACTTCTTCTTCTTCTTTTTAAATTTTTTGGCCGGACGTCACATGCTCTCGATGAGAGCGACATCCACACAGCCTAAGTTAAACGCTTGAGGTTGGCCTTAAATTTTAAGCTGACTTCAAGCTTAAGATTGGCTTTAAGCTTTAAACTAAGTTAAAAGCTTATGGCTAGCTTAAAGCTTGAAGCTGATCTAAAAGCTCAATTAAGAATAGCTTTGAGCTTGCAGTTAACTTAAATCTCAAAGCTAGCTTAAAGTTTCAGATTTAACCTTAAACTTAAGGCTTGTTATTTATTAAAAAAATTGTTATAATATTTGAAGCTAATTTAATACTCTAGATCTAGATCTACTTTTATCCAAAAACTTCAAAAGCTCTCAATAAAAATTCCAAGCATTTCTATTCCAAGTACAAACCACTTCTGGCTATAATATCTCCCCCTTGACTCTGTCTGTCCTTTTCTACTCTTCTTTCATTCTATATTTGTTCAGAGTGGATTTGGTGCAGAAATAGATATGGCTTACCCATAGCAGAGGGTTTGGGAAAATTGCGTATGTTTAAAGAACAAGATTGACTCATTGACTCCCTCCCTTTTAGGCTTTTCCCCAACACCCAGATATGCGTAATTTGAATTTTTCTTTTCCGGGAGAAAATCGCTCTTTTTTTGCCAAATCGGAAAGTGATTCCAATGGAATTTTCATTCCCCAGATGGAATTCTGCAGAGCTCGTGTTACTCTTGGCAAATAAGCTTCGGAAGTGGATTGAATTTCATGCGTGATGTACAGAGAATTTGCGTGGGTGATTCAACATATCTTTTTTTCTCTATCTACATCAGTTATCCCCCTTTTGAGGGGGGGGGGGGGACAAAACAAAAAGTCAACCCCCTTAATGTCACACATACGATGCTCTCCATTCATTATATCATGCTGCTCAATATTGATTTCTAATTCTTATCACTGAAAGTAAAAATTTTGTGAATCAACCAAGGAATTTGTTGAATCAAAAATAAGACAAACTTTTGAGAAATCGTAACCGAAAATTGCGAAACTTTGGATAAATTGCGGGAAAAGCTGTTAAGAATTCAAAAGCTTCCAAAGCTCTTCCAATGCTCCTGATCTTAAATTCAACAAAAATTAGTCAAAGTGAACTTTTGATTAAAAATATCTTTAGAAATTTCTCTCAGTGATGTTGTGTCTAGCTCTCCCTCGTCCCCCCACCCCCTTTTTTCGTTGAACCTTCAACTCGAGACTATCAAACTCAACACTATCTTTTATCATGTAAAACACTCAATAGATAATTCAGTAATCTCCATTCTGTCGTCACAAATCACAAAGTTAATTATTTCTGACACAGTAGTTGACAAATCATTGTGTTGTGATTAAATTTGAGGATGAAAGATTAGCATATTATTGAGTGCATGAAATGTCCATCCATTTGTTTCCTTATTGACTTCACGTGGAAATATGACTCGATGTGTTAGAGTTGAATGGAAAATAGACATCATTCGCAATATTTATGATGATTTTATTCAATAGAAGAAGGAAAAAAAACGAAAGGGAACATGATATGATAAGAGAGTTGTCGTTCTATAGATAAAAGATTTTTATATGAAGGAAAATTTGTGCATTTAAAGTTACATTGTTGAAAAATCATTTATCTACAAAGTACCTTATCTCTTATCTATACATTATTATGTGTCATCCGCAATAGGGGAAAAATGGTGTAAATTTCCATGATTTTTCTATTTCTTAGCCGTTGGTTTTGGTTCTTGAAAATGAGATTTTCGCCTCGACAAAAAGTCGTGAAAATGTTGCGGAAATGATTGAACATTCCAGGCGAACTTTCTATGTCAATTTCTTACATCACTTTCCGATTAAATTCCATTGAGACATTAAATTGAAAGAGAAAAAATGTTGTAAAAACAGCAAAGGGTGCAAATAAAGTGGATGATATAAATTTTGTATGTCGTGGATGATGACAATTATTCTGTCTGCTCTCGTCTGTTTGGCTTTAAGTCTTTTTCATCTTAAACACAAACACATATCCATTTAATGCTTTTCTGTGTATAATAATAATTTGTCTTGCTATTTACCCAAGTGGAAGAAATTGAAGAGTTCCATGAGATAGAACGCATTTTCTTCACTTTTTTTCTCTCTATTTCTCTCCCCATCTGTCTCCAACATTAGGGCAATTTTTTGCGAAGGAAAAGCGCGGGAAAGAGCTCTCAGAGGTTTCCTTTTGTTGCAATTTTCGCCCACCAATAATAAAATTCAATTTGTTGACGAATAAAAAACCTACGACAGACCTTTTGATTTCACCTCAAATCATTCACCCACAAAGTGCGTATTTTTCTCGTTTTTTGTAAAATGTTTTTAATTGAGAAAAATAAGCTGTGTATAGTAAGCTTTTCAAAGGCAATTTCCCATTGAAGAGACACCCAATAACTTCGTTTTGATTGAAATGTAAATGGGGGTGGGGGGTGGTGGGAGTCAATGGGAGTGATAAATGATTCTTTTTTTTTCTATGATGAACCTCAGAGATGGAAAAAGTACAAAGTTTTTTCTTATTCAATTAAATTTCCATTATCTGATGGAAAGTCACGGCTTATGATCCAATCAATTGATTGCTCGTAAGAATTTAAATCTCATTTATTGGAGTATTTTTTTGCTCAATTGACATTCTTAGCATAATTGTGAAATGTCTTTTTGTGAATTTTTCTTATATCTGTTGAAATGATGGGCTGAAATTTTATTTTCTGAACAATTTTCTTCAAAGGGCGTTTGACGGGATGGAGCCAAATGAGCAGAATATTAAAGAAAACAGTCCCTTTCAAAGAAAAGAGGCCATTTACATCGAGACCGGATTTGGCTGTTTATATCGACAGGATTGGATTAGGATTGGATTTGAAGCTGGATTAGAAGTGGCTTTTGTCAGGACTATCTCAATCCAACTTCAAATCCAATCCTAATCCAATGCTGTCGATATAAACAGCAAAATCCGGTCTCTATGTAACGAGCCTCAATGACAGCCCGGATGAAAATTCTTTATATGCCATGAATTTTATTAGGATCTTGGCTATCTGTAAACGTGTAGTTCAGAAGTAGAAAATCCCCTACTTTTCCTAGAAAGGAAAATTACGGGCTGGGGCTATTTCACCAATTTTTGGGGCTACTTTCACAGTCAGCTTTTTGACCGGCATTTTAAGCCAGATAATTGCACGCACTTGACATGCCAAATAAAAATTTTACTGGATGCTTTGAACATCAATCAACCTATGCGTAACAATTTTTTTAAAACATTATTTTAGTTCATAAAAGAAAGAATTAAAAACAGTAAAAAATCCTTTTTAAAATATCTTTTTTTAACACTTAGAGGAAGGGTTGATTATCTTATCTTGCTAAAACAATTCATCAATTCAATAAAGTGGCTTGTCAAGCGATTTTCGAATTATTCTTCTATAAAAACCATTAGAACCCATATTTTTTTCGAATATTTGTATTAATTTGAATAGGTAGGTATATAAGATTATAAAAAATTGCCATACAAATTAAAACTGCAAGACTAATCGAAATTAAGTGCTTTGCACCGTTTGCATCCCTTAACATCGAAAACGAGCGGAAAGAAAGAATAAACTTTGCGGAAAAATGGAATAAATCAGAATTTCTTGTGCAAATGTTTTTACCTTTGTAAATTATCCATAATGGACTCAATTAGCTCTACTTATGCCTCATTTTTGCTCAATTCTGAATGTGAGGACTTTACTTTTATTCTTCAGTTAAATGATCAAAAGAAATTACTTTTGTAATGTGTGTAAAATTAAGACATTTTTTTCGAAATTTATTTATTTTTCCCCGGTAAATTGTCCTGACTTTTTGTGAATGAGTCATTGGTTGGCAAAATATTCCACTGTTCTCGAGTTTATCGGATTAAAATTTGCAATTTTGTAAAATCGTTTCTTCTGATGATTTTATAAATTTTCTGCAAATTTGTTTTCTCTGAAACAAACTTATGTTTTTTTTCCCCTATAAACAGATCAACGTGGGCTCACTCATGACGTCTACCTCTCTATAAAGAAGGGAATTGAAACCAAGAATTATGAAGGGGTAAGAATTTTCATGAAAATTACTTTTTCTTTCTTGATTAAAAAATCAAAAAAAATCTTATTTCTTTTTTGGGTAAAAATCTCAGTTTTTCCTGGTAAATATTACAACAACTTGACAGTTTATTTGAGTTGTTTTTGAGCACTAAAAACTATGTTTGAGATTTGTTTTCACCTTTTCCCATACTAATATCAGAGGTCTTAGAAGAAAAAAGAATTTTAAGAACTATAATTAAAAATTAAAAATAAATTCCATTAAATTCTAGTACGGTGAGGCGGCCAAATTGAAGCCCCTGGAGATCGATATGAAGCGCCTTGAGGACTTGTCGGACTCAATCGTTCAAGATTTTGCCATCATGCGGAAGCGAGAGGAGGAGATGAGAGATACCAATGAATCTACAAATAGTCGCGTATTGTTTTTCAGTATTTTCAGTATGTGCTGTCTCCTGGGTCTGGCCACATGGCAAGTCCTCTACCTCAGGAGGTACTTCAAGGCGAAGAAGCTTATTGAGTAAATTAATTCCTATGAGTGCGATTGAGTGTGTATCAGAATTTTCGTAGAAATGATAATTATTATAATTTGCAATATCACAAAATGTTAAAAAGAATTGTAAAAAAGAAGAAATTTTTCTTTCAACTTGATAATGTACGACTTTTCGGATAAATAAACACTTAATTGTGCATTTTCTGCTTTTCACTATCCCAATTCGTTCCACTGAATCCGCATGAAATTGCATCGAATTTTCGCAAAGAATTAATTAATTTTTGGCTGAAAGCAATGTGTGTCACGAGAAAACGTGAAGGTGTTTTTCTTTCATCGCCGGAACTTAAACCGGCTTCTGACTAAGTCGCGATGGTATCTTTGCCGCCAAAAAGTTCTTTTTCAGAATGATCTGATCGCGCATTGCTCAGTTCCGGCGACAAGTTATTTACATAAATTTATCATCACGTGCGTCTTAATCATCTCTTTTTCACGCGGTGATTAATCTAATTAGATTTAGAGAATTCTATATCCTTATGGTTCAAATGTTCAAACACAAGAACAGACAAAAAATTGGCGGAAAACATAAAATCTCTAAATTTTTTTTAAATTCATGCTGGGCTTGGATGAAAATGAGATCAACTCTTGAGTTTACTTTTACTGTATCAAATTTGATAAAGGTTAAATTATATTTTTCGAATTTTAAAAATACTTTAAATAAATTCTTTAATAAATAAATTACGCTTTAAATTTCATGGATTACGCATGTATTAATAATAGATTAAAAGTTTAACACTTGAACTACCAATCAAGTTGATCAGAATATGTTAGTTTTCAAAAACAATGATTTTTTTCTATTTTTTGAAGAAAATAACCCACGATCTTTCCCTCATTTGCGGTTAGTGGTATTTGGTATAAAAATTGTCCGGTAGTTCTAGTGTTTCCAATATTTTTTCGAAATTTAATTTGTCTCGTTCGATTTTGATGCAGAGGATTTACTAGCTAGACCTTCAATATCGCGTTAGCTATTAATATTTGGGATATTAATCAAAAATTTCCTCATCCAAATATTAATTTCTATATAATTTTCCAAAAATTATTGTTATTTTATTGTATAACTTAATAATATCTTAATTTATTTACCCTAAATGGAGATTGCATTCACATTTTCAGCCTCTACAATCTAGTTTCTTATCCACCTGAATCTGTCTTTGTGCATCTGCTTTAATTAAAGACAAAATCGAATAAAGAAGTTTAAATGAAAAAAATATTTTCAAAGTCATCTCGTGGTTTTTCGAATGCCGCAAGCGCTCACAATCTTTTTGGTTTTCACATAAACATTGGCTTTCAGAAAAATGTTAATGATGTACAAAACAAGATCTTGTGTGTGCAAGAAAAATTTTTCAACTCCCCTCATCACGCAGGGAATATGGAAGCATAAATTTAGTGGGGGATCCACCGTGTGGCTCATTGACAAATATGACGAACACGACGCGTAAATTCCATTAAGAAAACCCAATGCAAGGGAAATTTCATATGTTTTCTTTTTGGACATCAAGATTATCCGGCTTCGTCGCGCCATCCCACGAGATTGTTGGTTATTCCCTTTGAGGATTTCAGGTCCAATCAAGCATTGAAAGAATGGGTAAATGTGGGGGGACAAAATGCCAAGAGAGTGGGGATTCCTCGTCTGGTCATCGTCTGCAATGCCTTCAATACTCTTTTGCTTCACGGTACATTTCCCAACATACAGTCTCATTTGGACGCTTCAAGAAATCACAAGCACACAAGCTCTCCTCTTAATGGGTGTCTTGTCTCTCTATAAAGCCCACCACCGACCGGAAGGACAGACTCATAGTGTTGAAATCACTGCTCAGTGTTGTGTGTGATGTGTTTGCGGGGCACAAAGAGCCACTTATCCATTACAGGGAGGATGGATAATGTAGAATAATATGTGAACAAGTGCAAAATTCATCACAGAATCACTGCCAATTAATACTCAGAGAGAAGATCATTTTTTTATCATAATAAATTACTTTGCAATGACCCAAAAACTTCCCAAGTGACTTGATTAAAAGTTTTTTATTTTAAACTGACCAGTGAACTGATAAAAAAGTTTTGTGGACCTTCTGCTATGTTAAATGCGAAGACGATAATCTCACACACAGAAAACAGAGATTAGACAAAAATTATAATTTTACGATTTTTTTTTAATTTATTAAGTGAGTTATAATGACTATCCTGAGTCTATTGCCATTTGTGCTGTGCCTTGCCAATATTGGTAAGTATCTTGAGAATCATTCACGTGTATCTTCTTTGAGGTAGCTGTACCGTTAGAGCATTTAATGCTTCAATAATGATGGCTATGCAAAATGTGGCAAATTAATTTGAGTGTCTTGACCCTTTACCCCAGCACACACGTGGGAAGACTTCAACTATTACGACCACTATCCGGATTACTTTAGATCCTTCAGGAGATTCAGTCGCCCAGAGGATGATCTGTTCGATCGACCGTGTCAGTGCACAAAACTCAAATATTGCCAGTCATTCATAGACATCCTCTCGCGCACCACCAGCGAAAGGATCTCCCCTGTGCTTGCCCAGAAATTCCGGAAAGCCTCCTGTGGCTTCCGCAATGCCGAACCTGTCGTGTGTTGCCCAATCCCATCCTCACGATTCGGCCGGAACAACCACAAGAGAGAGCACGGGACAACGACAGAAGAGGCCTGGGTGTGGGATGTTGAGAAACAGGACAGTGATACGAGCCAGGAAGACAGCTGGCATGGACCCCACAATCGCTTTAATCCCAACGACTTCCATCACAGTCATCACGATCACGATTGGAAGCCGTGGCGAAGGAAGAACAACTTCCATCCACATTTTGAGGACCCTGAGACAAAGAAGAACTGCCCTCCGGAATTCTCAAAGGAATTCGACCTGCCAGAATCTGTTCGGCCAGTCACACCATCTCAAGACTCTCGGACTTCCACTCCTGTGAGCACAGAAAACCCACCTGACGCCAAAATGGCTCTAATCAACTCTGATCTGTGCGGAATATCAGTGAATACGAGAATAATTGGTGGAGAGGACGCGGGTCCAGGACAGTTCCCTTGGATGGCGAGATTGGCGTATCGCAATCTGAGTGAGTAATCAGGAAAATATTGCTAACTTAAACGCCGCGAAGTTCATGGAGAAGAACTTACAAGGTTGCACATAACAAAAATTATGAAAATTTGAAAAATATGAAAAGATTGTGCCATCAAGATAACACTAATAGCTACAAATTAACGACTAAGGTCTGCATTCGCAAGAATATGGACAGTTAAAACAAATAGACAGCAGTGGCTTTATTGTGTTAAAAAAAAAAAAGAAAAAATATCTTTAAAGAGAGAAGTCATCCTTCAATTGCAAGGGCAGATCAAAATTCGAGAGAGAGAATTTCAGGTTTTTCCAAAATTTTTTAAAATTTCTTATGATTAATTGAATTGCTATTCTATAATGGTTAAAAAAAGAATTAAATTCCAGTAAAAATTTTTCTTTCTATTGTGAATGAATAAAATTATCAAATTTTAGCTCATTTTTGGAAAGATTTTTTTTTTGCTGTCTTTCTAAAATATCATTTCCAAACAGTTCTTATAACTGTCCAGATTTTCACGAATACTGACCTTTTCACCGCGTGTGCTATATTAAACGTACGCGTGTGCCTTCCTCAAATACCTTGTTGAGAAATAATATCTTTTATAAGTTTACGAAATTCGCCATATTATAGTTAGAGAGTACAAATTGTCGGATCATAAACTTTCGATTTTTCTTCACATTAAATTGTCCCATCAATAAAATCATCAGACATTGAAAGTCATCGTGAAATCAAGTACAAATTAATATTAAGATCATGGCAAAAATGTCACTTATGCATATGTTCTCTATGGTCCAATGAACGCCAGAAAAATCGCAATTAAAGTCGAATTAGGTATTTAAATCAACTTCCGCATGAGCCTTTGTTCACCCACAAAACAAGCACTTTACTTTAACACATTAACATCTTTCGCAATTTTTATTTTTTCCAAGTTATGAATCTCTTCCATATCTCTTCTCAATTTCAGCGTCTGGACGTGTAACTTATCGGTGTTCTGGGTCAGTAATATCGGACAGGTATATTGTGACGGCTGCCCATTGTGTTAGGAATCTAATTGATGATCTTCAAGTGTGAGTTTTAAATGAGAAAATCATTTTAAAAGGATTTAATTGGATTTGCTTTGTGTATTTTCCGCAAATTTAGCGTTATGGTTCGACTAGGTGAATTGGACACGCGGTCAGATATTGATTGCGACCCGCGAACAGCGCGATGCACACAAGCTCAAGATTTTGAAATCGAAAGGATTATCCCTCATTCTGGCTATGATACGCCGAAATATGCAAATGACATTGCTCTCATTCGACTGAGGCGACGCACAAATTCATGTAAGAGAAATTTCAATAATTATTTAATCGAATATCAATGCGTGGCCTTTGTGATAAATTAACACTTCAATGCACGATGTAGCAAATTTTATACATAAATTTTAATGGGGTATTTCTTAGTTTTATCGTAGAATCTCTGGTATATCTGGGAGATTCTACGTGAAAAATACAAAAAAAAACCTCTTGCAAATTTATGTATCAAATATGATACATCGTGGAGGGAAGGGTTAACCGCTCAAAAACTCATTCGATTTTCGATTTTTTTGCATTAAAAATCAGGCATTTTTTGTTATTTAGTGTTTGATATTTCTTATAGCCTTCATCAGTCCTCTGTGCCTGCCGACTGGACAATATGCCGAGATCCCACAGAACGCAGGAACTAGAGCCATTATTGCCGGTTGGGGATCGATGACCGCAGGTAATAATAAAACCAAATAGGAGTTCTTAATTGTAGTCATTTCGCATAAAAGACACATTCGTCAGACTCACTTTTTACCAGAATAATCCCTCTCCCAATTAATGTTGATGAACATTCTTTCGCATGAATGTTCTGCTGCGCAAATATTTTGCCGTATTATTGGAATATTTGATCCGAGAGTTGGAATTAGCAAACAATCACTTGACATTGACTAGAGGCGAAGATTTAAGGATGAAGAGAGTGACAAAAAAAATGTTCATAAAATCAATATTTGCAGACTCTATAAAAATTTTGCGGTTAAAAGTCTTTCTAATAGGAATCTCTTTGTTTATTCCTCGGTCGCTAGCCAGCAACACACCAAGTCCAATGCTACAGTGGGTGAGGCTGCCGATTGTGGACAACACGGGCTGTGCTGGTGCGTATCAGCGCTTCAGCGCCAACTCCCGCACCCCCATCATTGTCTCAGACTCCCAAATGTGTGTCCAAGGGAAGGAGAATATGGATGCGTGTCAAGGTAGATAAAATAAAATATAATTTATCTTATCTCACCAATAAACTCTCTATTTATCTCAAACTCTTCAGGTGATAGTGGAGGACCATTAATGAGCGAGGGAGTGCCGGGATCTGAGAGATATATTCTGCTCGGTTTGGTGTCCTTCGGTCCAAGGACCTGTGGAGTGTCTAATTTCCCTGGAGTCTACACGCGAATATCATCGTACATTGACTGGATAATGGAAAATATACAAGCTTGATGACTCCTCAACATTGTGATTCTGTGTAAGGTTTTTTGATATCAAAAAAAATCTACCTCAAAACTGTAAATACTTGTCAACTGATGCCCTTTTTTAAGTAAGAGACATTTTAGCTTAATTCCTTAACATGCCAAGAAATTGTATTTATAATTAGTACCAGTAGAACTATGTAATAAAAAGAAGACATTTAAAACGGCAACATTCGTGACATGTTTTTATCAATACACACGACGACTCTGTCTTTATGAACTGTTATCATTCCTTATTTTAACCATTTTACCTATTTTAAGAACAAAAAATTTGCTAATAAAGTCACTAAGTGAACTGAAAAAAACTATTCAGAAAAATGTTAAAATTTTCCGCATTGCTAAAATATAGGGGAAGGTAGGTCTATGATGGACACATAGTATGGTTATTTATTTAAACATCGTGTTTTTTTAGTAAAAGTATAAGTTGACTTAGTAATTTAATTACCACAAGGTGATTTTAGACCTTTTCTTAAATACGATGAGTTTTTGATGCATTCTAGAGATTGTCACGCATGACAATCGATAAAACAGAACAGTTGTTAAACTAGATAAATCAATTGCGCGGATTTTGACTAAAAAATGTTTTGCTTTCCCTAAATTTTTGATTACTAAACCGTCTCAGGAAAAATGATTCAGTTACAAATACAATCATCCTACGAAAACTCATCGAAGTTTCCGTAAAATAGTTCTGAAACATTAGTAACCGTCATTCCTGTTTCTTGTTATCAAGAAAGTGTTAAAAATGATGAAGAAGAAGACTCACAGATGCAAAGATGATAGTCAAGGTAAGTAATTCAATAAGTTAGGCATAAATTTCACAAAAAGTGAAAAAATTCCCTTCACTTCTTTCATCTCCACTACAGTTAATCTTTTTTCAATATTAATCGTTCTTGAAATTAAATCATGAAGGTTCCAACGAGTTGATGTTTCGACAGTGTCAATATGAAAAGAATGGAAATAATATGAATATCTTAAGTTTTCTTTTACCTCTAGAGACTTCAGTACGATAGAAATCATCTCACTTATCATTGAAGTCTTTTTAGTGAAAACATTTTCTCCAAAACCGTTTACATTACAATACTAAAGTTTTAGGTGTTTACCTAAAGGCGCGCATACACTTGGGCTTAGCCTAGAAGACGGCCCTTTACACATATGGGTTTAACCGAGAGAAGGTTTAGTAAGTTTATAGCCAATGGCAGTTCGTAGACACTGTAAACGCGGCTTGGCATTTAGAAAACAACAATTTCGATTATTGTTTCACTGAAATTGTTATTAATTGAACTGTCTTCGGCATTAAATTGACTAAACCTTCTCTAGGTTAAACCCATGTGTGTAAAGGGCCT
>CAKKOB020001577.1:0-20541 GCA_918844115.2 Phlebotomus perniciosus
TGAAAATGACACTTTGTTGGTCAGAAAAATGCAGAGGCGGCTCGGGATATGCGATTTCATCGGATTCAATTTTTGCTTTTTTCGAATTCAATTTTCCGCCATACTTTTTATTGAATTCAATAGTCTGTTCGCGAGGTTAGAGCTTTTTAAAAAAAAAAACTTCACAATTTTTTTGAAAAAAAATCTGAAAGCTTTTTATTTATTCTTAATATTAATTCTTATTTCTGGAGATTATAGCGAAAGTGTTTCTGTTAAGTCTTCAGAGCTTTTGCAAATACGCGAGCTTTCAGAAAGTTTTGAAAGATCAAGAGTTTTTCAAAACTTTTCAGAGCCTCGTAAGCTCCGAAAAAGCCTTTCTGTCTGTTGCAAACTTTCTCAATTCATTTTGAGCTTTAAAAAAGTTTAAATCTCAATAAAAGCTTCGTATAGCTTCAAGAAAAATTGCTTAGATTATGAGAATTTTGTAGTGCTGTTAAAAAATCTCCCAATGTTCCCTGAAAGCTTTCGGAATTTCCAGAGCTTTCATGCGAATTATGGAAGTGGTATACACCGATTTAATCATAATATCTCCCCCTTGAAAAAAGTTTTTAACGAAATTTGAAGAAACTTGATGATCTTTCTATAAATATTTGCATCATATTCTCTAGATAAGTACCCCTTGGTTATATCGTTCACTGTAAATGAGGGGTAACCATTCAGAAAGGCTCTCACCCAGCCTTAACACTTCTGCTCACTAACACCATCCCCCCTTGGGGCGTTCAGCAATAAAGGGTGATATGGCGGCTGTTGAAATGTGACCCAGAGACAAAGAGACGATCACGATTTTCTAATCAGCGTCTCATTTCTCCCAGATCGGCTGTTGTGTTATAAATTTGACGGGCTGTGCAAATGCACATTTTAATAAATCGCCTATGGGAGTCCGCGGAGGGGAGCCAAAGTTGAAAGCGTGCGCCATCAATTGATCAAAAGCGTCCGGAGCCGCGCATTGGCGGACCACACGCAGGTCGCCCGAAAGGTCACAATCCTCCTGACCCGCGTGGATTAATTGGACACTTTTTGGGGACGCCGTGGTCGATCCTTATTCCCTGCGACTTCCATGCGTTACGTGGGCAAGTTAAGCCGTTGACATGGAAGCGGGTATGCGGACAAGTTCATCATCCATCACTTAATTACGCCAACAATTTAATCTCATCGAGCACCACGATGTGATACGCCGAATGGAGAGGAAGACAAATCTTGTGCCCGAGAAACGTGACTCGTGATCCTCTCCTGACAAATTTTCTAATCGCCAAACATGCAGATAGATTTCCATTTGGCTGCCGTTGCCATGAAGGGCTAATCAATTTTAAAGGGGGATACTTTTTATACGCAGAAAAATCCTTAAATTAAAAAAATACCCAAGGGAGGGAGTGTTCATATTCGAACATTTTAAGAGCTTTCATCCTTTCAATTATATTTTCTATCGTAAAGTCTTCTAAGAAAGCTTTCTAAAGCTGTTTAAGAAAGAAAGCTTTTTAAGAAAGCTTTTTAAGAAAGCTTTCTAAGAAAGAAAGCTTTTTAAGAAAGCTTTCTTAAGCTTTTTAATAGAAATTTCAAAAGCTGTTTAAGAAAGCTTACAAAGAAAGTTTTTCAGAGCTTTTTAAGACAGGTTTCTAAAAAATTTTGAGAAAGTTTTCTAAAACTTTTAAAGAAAGCTTTATCAAAGTTTTTAAGACAGCTTTCTAAAACTTTTTAGGAACACTTTCTAAAGCTGTCTAAGAATGTTTTCTAAAACTTTTTAAAAAGCTTTTCAAAACTGTTTAAGAGAGCTTCTATGGTTTTTTTAAGAAAGCGTTTTCAAAGTTTTCCAGAAAGCTTTAAGGAAGTCTTCAAAAGCTCTCCATAACTTTCAAAAGCCTTAAGAAGAACTTCAAAAGCTCTAAAAATAAGAAGCTTTACAATTTTTCAGATTTTTTAAAATGCTCGTAATTTTAAACGATAAAAGTATAGAAATCTGCAAATAATTGTTTAAGTATGTTTACATGATAGAAATTTTTGACAGAGCAAAGAAACTGACAAGTTTTCGATGAGCTTTCGAAACGTCTAACACTTCATGTTTTTTTTTCGATGTGTTTTCGATTAATTTATAGCCGTTGAGAAAAACAGACATTTCCACAATTTAAATTTGATAATAATTTTATTGATATTTAAAAAAAAATAATCTTAGGCCTTCAGAAACAAATTGAAAATTTAGTCAAAAATCATTAGATTGAGCAACCCCTCGATGGCACTCGTCCAATTGCCGGGTCATTGAATGCTGGCGGAGAAAAGAAATCCAGAAGCATTGTGATAAATCTATTTGAAACTTCTATATTTTATTTATTGGTCTCTCCTTTTTTGCTCCCCCTAAGAATGAAATTTTTGTACCGCAGCCATACGATCGTTTTTCTCTATCATGAAACTTATCACGTTTCTTCAATATAACACAATATGTGAAAGACTATTGAGTGGCTCTCATTTTTTTCTTAGTAAGTATCTGCGAGCTGATTTATTTTCTAGCATAGCGTAAATCTCATGTGTTTTTTTTTTTCTTTCCTTTGGGATTGATCTCTCTCCGTGGTTCTGTGGCCGAAATGCCGATGCCTCGGGAGTTTGAAATGGGGAATTGAGGAGAGATTCCTCACTTGACCAGAATGTCTGGCATCCGCAACTCCGATACAGTTGATTCTGTCGGAGTGGAAAATGTCTTAGTTTTGTGTCTTGTGCCGAAAAATCGTGACTTGTAGACAATATTCGAGATGATCGAATAGTTTTTACAATGAGACCTGGGATTCAATTGTTAACGGAATTCTTTGATCAATTATTGGCGAATGCCCAAGAGAGTGGCTGAGATGCCACAGTTTCTTTTTCATTTTATTTACTCCCTTTTCGAACAGCCAAGAAACAGAAGAAAGCACGATTGCTTAGCCCCTTCATGTTGATAGTTTGGAAGATCATGTCGCATATAAATTCCTTTGCGGAGGGATTCGCCATATAATTTGCTGATCAATTTTTCCATCATAAATTTCCCACCATGATGACACGAATTCTGCACGCACTCACCCACTTTTGCCACCCACTCGGACACCCAGCGAGTTCCTGGACGGATTTATTGGGCATTTATCACATCGAAAGCCATCGAATGCACTCCGAAAACACTCTCAATCAATTGGCCACGCAGAGTCTCGCGGAATTTCCCATATGTTTTATTCCTGTCGAAGCTGATTTATAAGAAACACTATTAATTTATTGAACTGGTGACTCTCTCATCATTGAATCTCCCTTTTGTGAGCAGGAATATTGCTATATGGAGAAAACCGTGGCCACACCGAAGGGAATAAAATGCAACTACAACCGATGAGGAACATTTGAAATGTTGTTCATGGGTCGTATTATGAAGAGAAACATGAACACGTTAGTGAAATTTATACAACAGATGCCAAGTCACGCTGATACTCTTATTAATCTCTATTATACTCTTATAAAATTGCCTTGCACTTCATCAACATATTTACATTTTTCGTATAAATAATAATTCTCGTGACAATTCCGTGGAAAGCGGCAGTTCATACGTCTTGTCTTGTTTTGAAATGCCTTTGTTGCGGCTTTAGGAGAGAGTCAACTGCGCTGATCTGATGATTAACAAGCGAGACCACAATGATTTATTAGATCGAACTACTTTAAAGTCAAGGATAATTCACTGGGAGTTGCTTAAAAAATGATCCAGCTTTCAAAAAGCTTTATGACTTAATATTTTTTGAAAGAAGCTCCGGAATTGATCATAAAGCTCTTAGGAATCATTTTGAAAAGCTTTTGAAAACATTCAGAAATTCCTAAATTGGAAAATGTATAACCTAGATTGGCTGAAAGCTTTCTAAAATTGATGTAAAGCTCTACAGAAATTTAAGAGCATTTATCAAAATCTTGAAGAAAATTTAAAGCTATCGGATAAATTTTAGAACTTTCGAAGTTCTCGCTAAGCTTTTGAAAATTCTAAGAGAGGTTTTGCTGATTTTCATAGAAATTTTCATAGAAAGCTTTAGAAATTTTTCCCAGGAAGTTTAATTAAAAAGTTTTATTATAAAGCTTTTTCAGAGAGCTTAGGAGAACTGTAGAAAGTATTCTTAGAAAGCTCTAGAAAACTTTCTAATCCTAGAGAGCTTTTTTTTAGATTTTCCTGAAGCTTTCATACAAAGTTTTGAAAGATTTAGGAACCTAGAAAGCTTTTTTAAAGCTTTCTAAAAGACAAATGCCAAGTTTAGACTTGGCAGAGTGCCCCGACACGTTGCGTCTGAGAAGGAGGAAGTTAGAGAGAGGAGGAACTCTGTTGAAGCCAGTTTAGAATTGTAAGAAATTCAAAGACCTTTCCATTAAGTACCCACATGATAGGGTTCGGGGGCGAAAAAACTTTAAAAAATGTCCATTTTAACTTTTGACCTTGAGAAACCGTTAGACGGAATGTATGGAGGTTATTGGCATGTATGGACGAAATGTGTGCTTAGACAATCTACAAAACATATGTGAAAATGAAAAAAATCGTTAGAGCCATTTTCGAGATATACCAAAAAAATGTTTTTATAGGGGATAGGGGGGCTTTTTGGAAAAATGAAAGGTCTGGTCCTTATCCCAGGGTCGACTTTAGGGGGGGGAGTCCCCGAAGCCTCTATCTGCAACCGTTTGGCCTCGAGGGCGGTAACAGACGGATAATCGGAGAATCGGAGAAACATTTGGATTGCAGTATTGCCATTTTTGTATCGGGGCAATAAAAGAAGAACTTGAAGAAAAAGCTTGAGGAAGTTTTCTTAGAAAGTTTGTTTTATATAGCCCAAGAAACCTTATTTAGAAAGTTTACTTAGAAAGCTTTCTTTGGAAAAATTTCAGAAAGCTTTCATAAATAGCTCAGAAAGGTCTAGAAAGCTTGCTTAGAAAGCTCTAGAAAACTTTCTAATCCTTGAGAGCTTTTTGAGATTTCCCTGAAGCTTTCAAAGAAAGTTTTAAAATACTCTTAATAAAAAGCTTTAGAAACCAGGTTTAAAAAGGTTTAAAGCTTTTTAAAAGCTTTAGAAAGCCTTTTTAAAGCTTTCTAAAAGAAGAAGCACTTTGAGAAGAAAGCTTGAGGAAGCTTTCTTATGAAAGCTTTCTTGGATAGTTTTTTTTTGTAAGCTCAAGAAATCTTTTTTAGAAGCTTTCTAAAAAGATTTCGTTAAAAGCTTTAGAATATTGTAAAGAAAATATGAATGAAAATATATATGATGAAAACTCTTCAAAGCTTTTGAAGTGGAGCTTTCGAGTGGTTTACGTGTTTCTAAACCAAAAAATCTCCCCCTTTTTAAAAAAAATATTATAAAAATTCTTTTCTTGAAAATCTAAAAATTAAAGACATTAACTAAAACCTTTCAGATCTTTACGAGCTTTTCTCATGTGACATTGCCTTGATTAATGAAGTTATAAAAGTCATCAAGAAGCGAGAATTCAGGAAAGCAATTCGAAATACTGAGTAATTGATCAAAAAAGACCCGCCCCCCCCCAAAATACAAATAAACACCTTTTAGCAACAATATAAAGACTTGTTTATTGATCCGGATTAAATTTTGCTGTAAAACAACGCATTAAACAAATTGAATTATGATGTGAATGTCTGCTAAACTGCCTTAATTTTATTGCCATAACATTTATTAATAAACATTTTAATGGGGCTTGGGGTGTGTTTAGCTCAAAGTGACCGAAATGCGAAGTGTCTGCAAAAATCTGCCAAACAAATCTGACGTCGAAAAAAGAAAAAAATCTCAATGATTTGCAACATATGGCCTGGAATGCACCGTGGGTTGGTCACTTCTCTCTCCTCACAGTCAGATGGTTAAACAATAAATGCAAAATGCTCTAAAGTATGATCGTCTCGTTGATCAATCGATCATCTTGTGGCGAATAGAGCCATCAATGTGAAGTGGCTCACATGCAGCGATGCCAAGGGTGATGACTATGAAATCGCAAAATTATATCGAAAAGACTCCGTACAATAAAAGTCCCCATCAATTGGTATTTATTTACACTCCGGGAGTGTTGCTGGCTTTATGGACATTGCCACAGAGCGTGAAATAATATTATTTTATAACTCTTCGTCAACAATACCATCAGTTGATGCCGGCATGGCGGGTGGAGTGCAAAATGCCATTTGGTGCACGCGTGCAATTTAATTTGACATAAAATTGTCGCAAGTGTTGATTAAGATGGTAATCCTTACGGGGTAATAAAATTCTTCATCCACGATGTGCTACCCAAGTAACAATTGATGAATAGAATTTACATATAAATATGTAGAAATTATATAATACATATATATGTAAGTTCGAATAAACTCTCGAAAGAAGTTAAAACTAAAATAATTTCTAGCATTTTAAAGCGCTTTCTAAAATTGATGTAAAGCTCTACAAAAATTTACGAGCATTTATCAAAATCGAGAAGAAAATTTAAAGCTTTAGGATAATTTTTAGAAATTTTGAAGTTCTCGCTGAGCTTTTAAAAATTTTAAATAGATTGAAGCTTTCATAGAAAGCTTTAGAAACCTTTTATAGAAGGCTCTTCAAGAAAGGATTCTTAGATAGCTTTTTTAAAATTTCTTTGAAAGCTTGTTTAGAAGATCTAACTTTCTTTGGAAAGCTTTCTTTAAAAGCTTTCTTTGGAAAGATTTCTCTGAAAACTTTTTTCAAAATTTTCTTAGAAAGCCCCTGCTTTCTTTTGAAAGCTCTTTTAAAAAGCTTTCGTAAAAATCATACTTAAAAAGCTTTCTGAGAAAACTTGTTTTTCTTTGTTTTTCTGAGAAAGCTTTCATAAGAAGCTCACTTAGAAAGCTCTGAAGAGCTTTCTTATGAGTTTTCTTAGAAAGACTTCATAAAAAAAACTTTAGAATGCTGTATAGAAAATCAAATTGATGAGATGAAAGCTCTTCAAAGCTTTCGAAGTGGAGTTTTGGGGAACTTTTAACAAAATATGGGATATAGCCAAAATTGAAAACCCATTAGTTTTAGAAAATGAAAGAACATGATAAAAAACAAAATCTGAGAGCTTTGATGAGCTTTTTAAAAGCTCCTGGATAAGATCATAAACTTTTAATATTTCTGGATTAATTATCATAGCTTTTATCAAAACATTTTATTCTAAAAAATATCTTTATTTATTTGCAATGAATCTCAACATATTTTAGTTACAACTGATTTGAGTGGCCGATTGTTTCTTAGGAACATATAAAACATATCTCACGCGTTTCTTCTTCCTGAAACATTTGCTCATAAGGTGGTGTGACACAGGTTAATTTAGCAATTTGTCAAGAACAACTCGTGTCACATTTGTCACCGGCCTTATCGTCGGTGTGGATCAAATTATCACGCATTGGCCGAGTGAGTGTCCACAAATCCTCTCTATCTCAGCTCAGAGACACCACTCACGCTCTCGGACCTAAAAACGAGGAATCTCATAATTCAATTAGTATCTCGTGCAGATATAATCACATGCCATGGAAACTAATGAAATTTTAATACCAAAACCACCTCCATAAGATTGAATATTGTTGCGATACCATCAGCTGATGCATTTTCCTCTCTCAACTCAATTGGAAATTTATTAGAGCAAAATAGGGGTTTTGGACGCGAGAAATTAATAAAATAAATGGCATGGCTTATCTTTCGGACCAGCAACATCATTAGTGCTGAAATTGGCTTAGGAATAACTTCATGCTGAGGGGAATTGTCCAAGAGCTTTGCTGGGATATACTGTTGTTGAGAAATGGAATCTCAACATTTTACAGGTTTAAATCTATATGTTAATCTTGGAGTTTTACCCTAAGATTGATATTTAGACAAAGTGACTTTTTTTTTAATAAATAATAAGCCTTAGTTTAATCTGAAGATTTAGGACTCAATCTAGACTTAAGCTCTTAAAGGTAGGTTAGCCTTAGACTAGCCTTAAGTTTAAGGTTAGCTTTAAGCTTTAAACTTAAGCTATTTCTCTTAATAACGAATATGCCTTTATCTAACCCAAAGCTTTAGGACTTAAGCAAGACTTAAGTTTTAAGCTATCATTAAGGTTGGCCTTAAACTTAAGGAAAGCTTGAAGCTTAATGCTGGCTTTAAACTTAAGGTTAGTTTGAAGCTTTAGGCTGGTCTTAAGTTTAAGGTTAACCTTAAGCTTTAAACTTAAGCTATTTATTTTTAATAAAGAATCTTTACCAGAGTTTGTACATTACTTTTTTTATTAAGAGCAAACCAAAAAAAGAAACGTTCTCACGTGGTTATGTGAAAGTTCTGAAAAAGCTCCAAATTATATACGTGACACTATTTAAGTTTTTGCTTTTGCATTTCATCAACTCGTCTAAACTCTCCCATGTCTTTTTAGTGCTATTTGCGATGATGAGTTCGATTTGTAGGTAAAATTTATTGCCGTGCCTAATTATTATTGCCGTGAGAAAGATAAATCAAATGGTTTATATCTTGGAAAGAAGCGTCTCAGCCACATTTACACGACGATCTGTTTTTTTTTGTTGAACGACGGTCCAAGTTCTGTCTCTTGAGAGGTTTGCGGTGCGATTACATGTATTTTATCGCTGTTACAATTCCGTGACTGAGTGGAATAAGTCTAATTTCCTCCGATGGCACAGCTGGATGGCCAGGCTTATCAAATTTCCATATAACTTTTTTTCCATCTGTGGGCTATATAAAATTCACGAGCATCCCCATAAGTTCGCTTCTGTAGCAGCACTTGCGGGAGGTTTAGCATCGCCAGATGAATTCATCATGTGAAGCGTTATGGCCATATCTTCGTGATATAAATTTATTCCACTCGCGACGATATTTCAGTCAATTCCAGTAAATGCATGCAATAAATTGACTATTATCATTCATAAACTTCTGTCCCGCGAGATATATAGAAACTTCGTAAATGGCGCAAAAGAGAGGAAGTAAAGGAGAAGTGTGCATAAGACAGTTCTTCGGAGCATATTCTCAATTGAAACATAAAACTTATGGCAAGTGCGTGAATGATATAAAATCAGTCACACAAGGGGAATCTCTTCTTGCATCTTGCACCACCTTCTCGGACTCCGATGTCAAGGAGAGAAATCTGAATCGCAAATTTTATATTTATTCAAGCACAATTTTCTCTTTGCTCTCTGGGCAGCCCATACACTGAGAAAAATCACGGACTAGGGGGGTTAGAATGTGCGGCACGGCGTCAAATGACTTTGAAAGCTCTCTTAGAAAGCTTTACAAACCTTTCTTAGAAAGCTTGAGCAACCTTTATAAAAAGCTTTAGTAGTTTCTAAGAAAGCTTTGAAAACCTTTTTTAAAAAACTTGAGAAACCTTTGTTAAAAAGCTTTGAAAATCTTGAGAAAACTTTATTAAAAAGCTCAAAAAACTTTAAGAAATATTACTTGGAAAGCTTTTGAAACCTTTATTAAAAAGCTTTATTAAGAAAAAAGCTTTATTAAGAAAAACTTTAGAAAGCTTTTTAGAAAACTTTAGAAAGCTCTGGAAAGCTTCCTTTGAAAGCTTTTTAAGACTTTAGTATAGAAAATAAAATTCATAGAATAAAAGCTCATCAAAGCTACCAAATTGGAGAGCTTTTTCTTCAATATGTGGATAGTTTTATCAACTAATTTAAAAGTATAGGTAACTATAATTGAATTTTTCTCAGTGCTGAGGTGGGAGCGAGACACACTGTATGGAGATTGAACAAGTATGGATGGCACTGGTGAGATGAATCAATTTTGAAGTATATTCGGATTTGCTTCAGACATTTTACCCACAGTGCCAGGCAAGAAGCAAATTCTTCATAAATTTGTTTTCACCGCAATACAATTTCATGAAAATGGATATACATGCTTTTGCAAAAAACACACAAGCAGTTATCCGGCGAGTCCACTCGATAATTCATCCAATGTGAAACTAATGGCTGAGATAATTTTCAATTGAATCACTCTATAATGGCCCAATAAATGTCCCGATCGTGGCCTCGTTGCTGTAAATCAGCCAATTCAGCGATAAAAGCCAAATAAAAGCGTCTCTCATTGACCAGAGTCACTCCTCAAGAGATTCCAATAAGAAGAATTTATAGGAAAGATTTCCATGATTTTTTTTTAAATAGGAAAAAAATAAAAAGAAATACTTACAAGTTAAAAAAGATTTGGAAAACTTAAAAAGCTTCCAGAAATTTTGTAGAGCTTTCGAAGTTCTTGCTAAACTTATCACAATTCTGGAAAGCTTTTGTATATTTTCTTAAAGCTTTTAAAATATTTCTTAGAAAGCTTTCTAGTGCCACTTTAGAATACTCAAAGGCGTTCTGAAAAGTTTACTGAAAAGCTTTCTAGAAAGCTTATGGACAGCTTTCTCAAAAACTTCTAGAAAAGCTTTCTGAAAACTTCTACAAAAGCTTTAGAGAAATTACTGAAAAGCTTTCTGTAAAGCTTCTAGAAAGTTCACTGAAAAACTTCTAGAAAGTATTCTAGCAAATTTTTGAACAGCTTTCTGAAAATCTTCTAGAAATTTTTCCAGAAAGCTATAGAAAAGCTTTCAAAAAAGCTTCTAAAAAGCTTTCTTGGAAAGCTAATAAAAGGCCTTATTGGAAAGCTTCTATAAAGCTTTATTGGAGAGCTTTAGTATTGAAAATAAAATTGATAGGATGAAAGCTCCTGAAAGCTTCTGAATTACAACTTTAGAGTGCTTTTCTATAATATACTAAAATTGGAAGTGCTGGAAAGGATACGTTTTCTTAACAAATAAATCCCTCCCTTTCTTTGACTTAAACAAAGGTATAAGGCAGCTCTCTCGACAAGCTGATTGTGAATTGGAAAGAGGAAAGACCTCAGTATATCGCCCATAAATAATTATGCAAGCTACCATCAACAGCTTCAATCTCATATTCGTCAAAACAAACTGTACGTGCGTCTTATCAAAAGTTTCCATCTTTAATCCATCACGCGGCTCTCATAAGATTTCCGAGCCATATATGAGACTGCCTTCAAACATCATAATGGAAGTGAAATTTAGATAAATTTTCTAAAGTTTCGTAAATAATGATATATCGATTATCTCCGACGAGTGATCTGCTGGGAGTCCCCATTTGGGGGGAGTGACTATAAGTCGCAAATGAAAAAAAAAAATATCCTAAGGGAGTTGTAGAGCGTCTCAAGATGCCTTAATATCTCTGTCGGTGCATCTGCAGACACCAAGTTACCGTATCCGGAAAGAGGTGTACAGTGGAATTCCTATCCGAGATATTATTGACAATAATTTATTGTTTAAGACTCCGCAAATGTATTGTGGCTTCTATATCGGTGGAGTATTGTAGGCATGAGGACCAAAAGGGGGGAGGGGACAGATCTATAAGTGACGATTTGAGATGTATCCAGACGCTGATGAGGAGTCCAGGAACGCCGATATACAATTATTATGGCCAGAGAGAGAGTATCGATATTTTACCACCGCCAACAACTTGTCTCATCCACTTTAATTTCTATCTTATTGCCTTCAATTATGCCACATATAAAGAGAAATGAAAAGAGTATTCAAGCCCACACCCATTGAGCAAACACTCCAAATACAGAAAATATATATACCCCTCCAGTCCAATTGCTCCTTACATGACACAATGCTGATTCTGTTTGTTCCTTAATTGCAGGAAGAGCCGCAGTCGACAATGTAAATAGATCTAATTAAAATCATATGAGTGCAGAAAGGTGATATAATAACATGTGACACTCTCAAACCCTTTTTGGTAAGCCATATCTTCTGCACTTGCTTCGCCAATTCTCTCTCTCTGCCCAAGAAGTGTTTTGCTTATACTCCTCGCACTGACACGTGCTGCTACCTTTACAGATAGTATAAGGAGAAGATTTAGAAGCTCAACCAGCACAATGAGATTTATTTTCCATCTTGGACTGATTGTTTGACAAACATGAGGAATTCAAAATAAACACTCCTGGGTTGGAACATTAAGGGAAGCTGAAAGTTTATCCAATCAGTTAATGGCTCAAGAGCAAATTTAAATTTAAAGCAGGGATTGGGAACTAAGTGTTCTAGGGCTTCAGACTAAATTAGAAACTGTGCTTTAAACAAAGAATAAACATTAAGCTAGTCTTAGGGCTCCGAAAAACCTGTGTTTAGCAAGAGACTTAACTTAAGCAGTTGTTTTAGTGCTTGGACTAAGGGCGATCCGTAAAGTCCAAGCTTCGTTTTAGCTGCTAATCTTTCAAGCTACGCAGATTTGTCGCAAGCCCAAGGCATAAGGCTAACCTTAAGATTAAGAATGGCATATTCCAGGCTAGTTTAGGGCTGACTTAAAGAGTAGGTCTGGCTTAATGCTGACTTAAGGATTGGGTCTGGCTCAAGGCTGACTTAAGGATTAGGTCTGGCTTAAAGCTGACTTAAAGATTAGGTATGACTTAAAGCTGACTTAAGGATTAGGTCTGGCTTAAAGCTAACTTAAGGCTGACTTAAAGATTAGGTCTGGCTTAAGGTTAGCTCAAGGCTGGCATGAATAATAGGTCCGGCTTAAATCTAGTTTAAGGTTGACTTAAATATTTGCTTAAGGCTGACTTATTAATTAGGATTGAATTAAGGTTAGCTTAAGGATGACTTAAAGATTAGGTCTAGCTTAAGGCTGACTTAAAGATTAGGTCTGGCTTAAGGATTATGTCTTTCTTAATGCTAGCTTAAGGCTTAAGCTAGCTTTAAGTTATAAGATAGTCTTAAGCTTTAAACTAACCTGAAACTTTAAGGAAACCTTAAGCTTTAACAAAGAAAAGGTTTTAGACAAACCTAAAATGTATTAAACCCAAACCATTCTTACTTTAAACTAGCAAATTAAATTCTAGTTCTTACAGATCATAAATATAATCTAGTAAATCTTTGTTTGATCTCTAAATTCGAAACGTACTCAGTAAAAGCCGTTCCGGGTATTCTAATCAATACTAAGCAATATTACTATAGATCTAAACATCTCTAAATTAAAGAAATCCTGATCCAAATATGCCAAGTCCTGATTTATTGAGCTTCTGTTAATCCAAGCCGTTCCAAGTAGTAGTTAATTAGATTTATGCTTTGCGTATCATCTGAAGCAGACAGGAAATTCACAGCTCACCAAGGAGGAAATAGACTAACGCAATTCCTCGTGATAGACCATTAAAATTCTAATTTATGTCGCCGCCACGTTTTATGATTAAAAATCACGCAGTAAATTTGTAATTGCTCGATGAATCAATTTGATATATTTTATGTATATGTAATTGCTCTTCTTAATTGTCCTCTGGGTTTTTTTCTTTTTGAGGACAGAAGAACAACAAAAAATTGTCCTCCATTTGGTTGGACTCCTTTTTCACGCAGACCTCTTTCCAGATTCCGTGGTATGTCATGAATATGCGCATAAGGGGCTACATCAGCAAGCAAAGAAAGATTTGCCACATCTGTAATTTGTGTGGAAGTTGAGGTCTCTGAATGGGGATGGAGAGTGCAGTGATTGCGTCTTTCTCTTTGCCTGGTGCACCACAAATTGAATTAAATTGATTATCTGTCGCTGTGGCGATTGGAAGAAGGAGAAAATGAACAAAAGGCCACTAATTACATTGCTCCAGCAATGCAAGTACACTTCCATAAATATTCATCATCATCTTGGCGAGGCGAAGGGGTCTCTCTCTCTGGGCGAATACGCGATTTTGTGCATGTCTTCTCGGTGGCTTGACAATTGTTGTCGCCGTTATTAATCATCTGTGTCCACAATCTTCTAATGCATATACAATTTGTGCATTTCTTACCAACCACTCACACCATCAGCTGAATTGCCGTGGCCAAATGAGCCCCAAAGTGGAGGCAATGAGCAATGAGTTACGGGCGATCCTGATTTTCGCTCGTGTTGAGTCAACTTTTTCTCGCAGCCGCTCTGCCCTAATCACCGCCAATGTACTGAATACCACTAATACCTTTAGATTCATGTGTAAGGTCCAAGGGAGGAATATTAGAGGGGTAAAGCTATTATACTTTAAGTATACTTCCGTTTTTCACTTGAAAGCTTGGAAGTTTAGAGTCTTTTAAATATTAATGAATTAATTTAAAAATAAAAAAATACACATTATTAATTTATTTAAAAAAAAATATTTTTTAATATTTAAAAACTTTTTTATACTTTAACAGCAAATTTAAATATATGAACAAGTATTTTTAAAAGTGTTTTAAAACAAGTTTGCGCATTTAGACACATTTTAAGCCTTTATAATGTTTTTTTTTAAGTTTTACTTTTGAAAACAAGATTTAAACACTTCCCCCCTCGATGTACACCACAATCCAACCCTAATATCCCTTCCTTGGTAAAATTCTTCAATGGTTCTTCTCCGTCTCTTCTGGCACTTCTTTGGTGGAATTCCTCGCGCTCCCAACATGTGTTCCCGTGCCCAGGAAGGCGAGCAAGAGATGCGAAAAGCGCAAGGGAAAGACCTAAAAAAGACAACCAACGCGTCTCACCATCTTTGGGCTTGGGAGAGCATGTTCTGGCACTATTTTCTCACTTTTTCAGGCTCACTGTCTCCTGCGCGGGAATGCCTAAATGTCGTGCAATTCCCCCAAACAAACCCGGATGGAATGTCTTATCAACAATGGCTGAGAACCTATCTCGGATACGCAAATTCGAGCGTCGCCTAAGAAGAAAAAAAAAATCCCATCCACCTGTTGCAGCTGCATGGAATGTGTGGCTCCCCGAACAATGAGGAACAAAGAAGACGGTCAATTTCGTGACCAGAAAGTGAGCCCAAAGCGTGGGCGGTGTGTTCAACAATCCTCTTTTTATTGCTTACACTCTTTTAACTCCATCACAAGAAGTCTATTCTTCGCCTCAGATCACCAATTGATCAGCGAAGACTGACTCTTGGGAGAATCTCAATTGGCTCGGGCTTAGAGTTTGGTGTCCAAGAGAGTAAATTAGTTATCCTTTTGGTTCTCCCAAGAAGCGTGAATTCAGAACTTGATAGAAATTTTGATTTTTTTGAATTAGGGAACTTGGAGGACTTTGCCAAAAGTAGAAGGTTCTTATTGACCGATTTTGATGAAATTAAAAGCATTGAAAAGTTCATAAAATTTACTAAAGAGTAGATAAAACGAAGTTGAGCGCTTCAGTTAAATAACGTAGCTCTTAATTAGGAAATATTTGTCATATAAACCTATAAGGGTCTGTAAGGGTGCACGAAAACTCTCGTAGTTAAGGTTTTTCTTAACCAATTTTGATGAAATTAAAAGCATTTGAAAGGTCAGAAAATTTACTAAAGAGTAGATAAAACGAAGTTGAGCGCTTCAGTAAATCAACGCCAATCTGAATTAGGAAATATTTGTCATGTAAACCTATAAGGTTCTGCAAGGGTGCAGGAAAACTCTCGTAGTTAAGGCTCTCCTTAACCGATTTTGATGAAATTAAAAGTATTTGAAAGATCATAAAATTTCCTAAATAATCAATAAAATGCAGTTGAGCGCTTCGAAAATGAGCTATTCCGAAATAAACTTTTTAAAACTATAAGTAAATGAGTATGTAGGAATCCATTTCGATCACACAGCAAAGTCAATAAACCATGGTTCCACAGTGTTTTTTTTTTCTCCATCATCTTCATATCCTCCTCTATGCCAAGGTGAATAATGTGAATGAAACACAATTACTTGTATGGCAATGGTAAAATGGGTCTCGATTGAATTTTATAAAAATAGATTGTTACATATAAACACCACCATCAATGAATATTTAATTTTGGACGGAGCTCTTATAAATAAATTGAGGAGAATATCACTTTATGCAAATTGTCAATTGTTCACCCATCCACAGCCATGATGACAGACAATGAGGATAAAGTGCACAAGAGATGAAAAATGTTGCGATAATCATTAATAATTTATGTTTTTATATTCATAACTATAATAGGTGAAATGATGACTTTTTGGCGGCGAACAAAATCAAACAAAAAAAAAGGCCACGGAATAAATTGTCATATTTCGGGTGGGTGGGCCCCTTGTGTTTTGTGAGCACAGCTCAAGCCTATCTAATCGTGCTTAAGGGGAAGTACCTGTGACTTGTATCTTTTCTCTTCGGTGGATCCTTCTTGACTCTCTCGTTGCACTTCCGGAGGGTGAGGTCGGACTTGCCGAAGAAATTCCACAAGGTGAGATCATTTTGGCTGCCCGCCGTGGCGAGAGTCTTCCCATCGGGACTCCACATCAAGTGGTAGATCCTGCTCATCTTGTTCTTCTGCAGAACATCAGTAACGTGCTCCAGCGATCCCAACACCACAATTTCTATCTTCATCTCATTGTTCTCCGCTACAGATGAGAGATACCGTCACATGTTGAAAGTAGAAGATAAGCAAAGATCTTAGTTAGACTTAAAGAAAGTTAGGATTCTTGGAAGGGACTTCTGGATTTGGGAGTTATATAGATTTGTTGCAAATTTAAAGAAAAACGGGTACCCACATTTTCAAATTTAACGGAAAAGCGTTTTAAGGTTAGGTTAGGGCGGTCAGAGTAAAACAAGGATCTAAGGTTGGGTTTTATTGGCAAACTCTAAATTCAAGAGTATTTAAACCCGGTTTAAAACCGTTTCGAACATATCTAGACTTATCGGAATTAGATTAGATCTTTTGTTGTTTAAGATTTCAGAACCTGATAGGGGTCCAAATTTAAAATATGGATCCTAATAACAGAGATCAGGGTCCTACTAGGGATTGAAGTTAAGGCTCTTTAGAAAGGTCTTGACCTCTCCGGAAAGCCTTCGTACTTCGGCCGGACGAACTTTAAAAAGAACCGACCCCTTTTCAAAAATTTTGAAATAGGGAACTCCAATTCGTACAGCGCCCATTTTCAAAATCTCTGCATTACCATTACATTTTAGGGCTCAAAACACTAGATCAACACTTAATGAATCCCATGCTTTAAATCACAGAGCTTTTAATCTCATACTCACCGCGACGTCGATAGGCGACAACCAATTCCCCTGATAATTTGTTGAAGCTGATAGCATCGATGATGCACTTGTAGTCGCATCTCTTGTACCAGCCAACGACATTTTTCTCAACCGTATTGACAATGCCAATGGATGCAGGCGACCGCGACGCTATGATGAATTCCGTGGAGCACCAGGGATGCCAATCGAGGTGGATAGACGTCTTGTAGGGGGTCTTCAGTTTGAACTGCAGAGTCCCGTGAGTCCAGCTCCAAATTGTCACCACTCCCGCCTCATCAGCCACAGCGAAGTGCTTGTAATCAGCTGAGAACTTGATTTCGCTAATTGCAGAGACGTGGTGCTTGGGCAAAACATTGCACTGACTCCGCAGATTCTCCGCCCGGTGGATGGTAAGTGTTCCGGATTTTTGGCCACTGCGAAAGAGCGCTAATTACTGGATGAATTGCTTAATGGCATTCCAGTGGTGTTGGGAATTCGGGTGCAAGAGGAATTTTTAATTACTCTTTATTAAAAATTCAGAGAATGCCTAAGGAAGATGCTCACATGGAATATTAAGTGTTCAAGACTGAGAAATTACACAACTTTTTTGTCTTTGATGTTATTATCGATAAAAATGTGGCGTCTGAATAATGTTTTAGCAATAAAAATTATACCTTAAATGGTTTATATCCCGATTTATCTTAAAACAAGTCGTACAAGAAGTTTGCACAAGGGTTTTTCTTTTTAATTAAAAGGCGTCATTCACTTAGGAAACCATATAGGGGGCTACATTTTAATTATTTTATTTGAAATCTTTACTCTTTTATTTTTAAAAATTGAATAAAAGATTTTCTATTGAACTCACCATACTATGTGATGCCCGTGTATTGTCCAGGCTAAGCAACGGATCTCTGATCTCTCAGACATATGAACGATGCACAGGAGATCAATGTTGTGGTTCTTGGTCTCCCATAGTTCCAAAACATAGAAAGACGACAGTTTTCCTCCCGCCGCCATATACTGACCCGTCTGATCAAACGCCAAGGCCGTGATGTTGTCCAGCGAGTAGACCATCAGGTTAGACGATCCTGGATTCCAGGTAACAATTTCAGGACGAACGAAGGCCACAATACGATTATTACTATTCCATACGATGAGCTTCTTACTGCCCGATCTGTGGAAGCCAGGCAGACTGTGGACGGTCTCCATGAAAGCTAGGGTTCGGGATCTAGGGACGCACGCCCAGTCTAGGGACTTGTACCACTTGGGTGAGAGAACGTAATTGAATTGGGGCGCCCAGTAAAATTTATAAGTTGCTGTAATGAAGTGCCTCGCGACATCATCCGAGAAGGAGAGTATCCTGCTCTCTGACCACTCGGAAGATCGCTTCTTGCTCTGAATGTCGAAGAGGGACTCAAACACCGATGCGAAGTTGAAACGCTTCCAAGACGGATTCATTGCGCTCTGTAAAGAAATTGAATAGTTAAAAAAATTTCCTTAACAGTTAATAAAAGAAAGTTGGAATTAGGGAAAATGTTCTGGGGGAGTTACTGAAAATTTGTTAAATACGTTGTAGCTAAGATTCTTCCTAACCGATTTTGATGAAATAAAAAGCATTTAGCCGATCAAAAATTTTCCAAATTAGCCATTAAAATGAAGTTGAGCGCTTCAGAAAAGAAATCAAACTCGAACTTTGAGGATTTTTCAAATTAGGGGTTTTACAGAGTTTTATTAAAAACGTCATAGCTAAGGTTCTTCCTAACCGATTTTGATGAAATAAAAACCATTTAGCTGATCAAAAAATTTCCAAAATAGCCAATAAAGTTAAATTGAGCGCTTCAGATAAATAAATCTAACCTGAACTGGGTATGTTTTTTTTTTAAAGAAAGATTTAAAATTCTCACCATTAGAATGTCATTCATCCCATCCTCATTTAGTACAATCATGTCCCTCCTGCTGTACCTCCGCGGGATGAAGCGATCTCCATATCCCAGTGGAGCGAATTCCGAGGGTTTCTCAATCTGCAAAGGATTCCCAGACATTGTCTCTCTTGATATATAGTTGAAATAAATTTGTAATAAGCTATTGTAATTACAGCGTAACGTGCAGATTAAAATATAAATCATTTCTTAGCAATTTGCAGCACGCATTGGTGGCAATTGTGCGTCTCGTTGGTCAGAGATGATCTGTGGGTCGATGGAGAGCTCCAGTGACCAAGAGACCATCCAACTCTGCGTGAGTGTAGCATTGGATAAATAATTCAGAGCATTGGAAATCCATAATCGATATTTTAAGAGCGCGCATGCATTTAGTGTAAATTGCGAATCGTACGAGGACTTGTCCATATCCAGATAGTATCGAAAGATCATAATTTCTGCCCCCTTTCCCCAGGTCCAATATCCCAACAGGCAGATAAATGTGCTCAGCGATTAATCATATTTTCTCCAATGCGGCAACGGGGCACTCTCCAGTGCTATGGCTATTATGACAAGTTTTGTTCCAAAGAATATTTCTCATTTATGTAATTGCCCAATAATAAGAACCAGTACGGCTTTTCCTATCTGATTATTTATATGAAAAAGTATCGAGCACACAGCTCGACACATTCACGACAGGCCTGAGCCAGAAAGTCCACTAATAGGTCGCCCAAGAGATAAGCGAAACTTCTCATAATGATGAAATAAATTACCTCTATTGGCACTTCCAACTCTTCATCACTTATGCCTTAGAGATATTGGAAAAGCCTTCGGTGGCTCTCACGTCGGAATATTCTCATAAACTATATTGCTATATACTCCTACCGAATATTGCTGATAATTGCAAAGGAAATCCAGAGTGGGATGACATTCTGTGAGTTCTCACCAAACGCTGCTACCATTAAAAGATAAGACAGCAATTATAATAATTTTATACTCCTGCGAGCATTAGAAAGAGATAAAGGTGATTCAAAATCAAGTCCGGTAGCCTAATGACGTAGGTTGTACTTTTTCTCAATTGGTTTTGATAAAAGAAATTTGAAATAAGGTTGTTTTTCAAAAATCTCAATAGATAAGGATCTCGTTAACCGATTTTGATGAAATAAAAAGCATTTAGTTGTTCAAAAAAAGTTATAAAGATTTAATCAAATCAAGCTGAGTGCTTGAGAAAAATTAATTCAACCTGTATTACAGAGGGTTTTCAAATTTTGTGAAATACGTCATAACTAAGAAACTTCCTAACCGATTTTGATGAAACAAAAAACATTTAGCTGATCAAAAAATTTCCAAAACAGCTATTAAAATAAAGTTGAGCGCTTCTGATAAATAAATAAATCTAACCCCAATTGGAGGGTTTCCCAAAATGAAGGTTTATAAGAGTTTGCTAAATAAGCCACAACTAAGGTTCTTCTTAACCGATTTTGATGAAATAAAATGTATTAAAAAGCTCAGAATTTTTAGCTGGGATTCCCTAATCCCAGCTTATTGTAATGGGTCACCAAAATCGAAGTCAGCCCCGAGACCCCGGACTAGGGGCGCTCCACGAATTAGGGTCCCCACATTCCGAAAATCATGTGCGCTTCAAAAAGTTTC
>CAKKOB020001578.1:0-20534 GCA_918844115.2 Phlebotomus perniciosus
ATCATGAAGTGTTTGTTTGTGAGGATCAACGATTGCACCATAAAGCCGTGTGTAAGACACATGAAGAACTTCTCTAGACCATATAATAGAATTTTGCAGTGATGGCGTGAAAAGGCAAAATGTGTTGAAGCGTGTCGGCAACTGAGAAAAAAGGGAGCGAGGAGAAAGCTTACACGGGGGTTTTGATATGCAACGAGAGAAAAACCCCATCATCATTGGATCTTCTCAAGTCAAAGCACCAAACAACCTGAATCCATAAACAGACAACTCATCCACGGTGGGTACATGTGAAAAGTGAATCTATGGGGCGTCTAACCCGACTCACGGCGCTGTGGGTGGAAATTTATTCAATGAAAACAGCTATTTATATGGAAATCATGTGACGTAAATAATGTGAGAATGTTTTTCCAGACACATTTCGAGACGGATAATAATTTTTTCTCACTGGTGGTATAGTGAGCCTGTCTTTTTTCACCCAACTGGTTGCTCAATTTCCACCGCTTTGGGGCGGCATTCTTCAGTGGCGCTTTTTCGGGGACTATAATTGCCCCCAAAACGTGGGGGAGGACGCACGCAGAAAAAAACGCGCGCTCCGCGGAGCCATATGAAAGAAGAGGAAAATGTAGAGAAAAACATTTTCGACACACAAAATTACTTTATCACATAAATTTTTCCCTCATTTGTGTACCAGGAAGTGGATGAGAAAAAATTCACTGATTATATGAACTGTGCGGGGGTGGTATTTCAACATAAATCAAAATCTTTGTGCGGGGGTAAAACACTTTCGGGTGCGCCACGTCCGAGGCCAAGAAGTTGAGGAGGGTTGATGTTGGAGTCTGTGGCAGCCAGCAATATAGATAAAAATCAATTTCGTGAATGGAATTTTGCATTATAAATACGCGAGAGGACCCTCTCTCAGGGGTTACGCGTGGGGTGACTTGAAAGGAGTTGAAACATCAGGTGTTTCGTGTGTAAATAATTAGGTTATTTTTTTTCAGTGTCCTCACAACGCCCCAAAAAGGCAAGAAGGGGTCTTCATGAAACATTGATATAGTGGGATGGGCGGTTGGTATAAATTAGATGAAAATTAGCAGAGAAAATTCCTCAGAAAATTCTCCAGTCTTCAGCAATGGGCAATCCTTTTCAGATCCACCCCACCTCCCACCCCCTCGACCACCCCGTGTCAGCAGCAAAAGGCCTCAGAATTGAGGGAAACCCTCATGAGCAGTAAATGTACAAGTTATTATGAAATTAATGTAATGGAATTAATTTCAGGCATCTTGGTATCTCACTTTTCTGGCAGAAACATCCTTACGGGAGATTATTATCTATTCTGAGCTTGTTAAGGGATACATCCACTCTATGACTACCACTCCATTGATTAGATAAAGTTCGATCTGTGTGAAAATCATTGAGAATCTTGTCACTGCGACAGACTTTCTCTTTATTAACTTTTAATCAAATAAAATTCTCCCCCTTGTGATATCCTCGCACATCGTCAGTTTCCATCACTAGGGGGGTAATCATAACGCTAAACCCTTATCATAAGACCCCAAAGAGATGTGTTTGGAAAACTCAAAAGAATCCCCCCAATAACAAAACCGAAACTCAGCCCAGCCAACAATTTTAAAATCCCCCTGATTAACCCCTTGATCTCATTATCATTGACTTTCGAGGCACACGATAAAATTTTCCCTCTTCGAAATATTCACTCAAGAAAAGTAACACATTCTTGAATTGCTGGAGGCTCTATAGCTGCCACTGGCAGGGTAGATAAAAAATTTAATGAAATTTGCATAGATAGCAATCTATAGGCTATGTACTCCCTCGGAAAAATTCCCTCCAAGGCTGTATTAATTTCTTCGCTCAATTTGTATCCAATAAATGAGGAAGAAAAACACACGTACTCCCTAAATCTCAAGTAAAAAAAAACCCTCACCCCCTGCGGCTCCTATGGAAATCCACTTTTCCTCCAGTATCGACTTGAAGATCTCCGGAGGGTTGTGTAGGGGCGAGAAAAAAGTCGTGAACCCCTCGAAAATTCACAGCAATGATGGGGATGTTGAATAGAAGACACCCCCCTCCCCAACCCATTTGGGGGTGGGAGGGTAGGCAAAAGAATGAACAAGATGAGCAGAAAAAAGCTCTTGTAACAATGTCGAAATCGCGCGAGAGGGTTTAGCCCGGTATGGAAAGGGGTTGGAAATGAACTTCGATTTTGGCTTATCTGCCATCTAAGTCGGGAAAATTGTAGAAATATTCATAAGATGAGTCCCTCATGGAAAGACGCTCAGAGTGCCTTTTCTTCATCCCATTGAAAAGCTATTCTTTCCACGGGAGAAATGCGAGAACAAACTCAATGGAAAATTTATTGGAGAGTGTCCAAGTACTCTTCGTATCCCCTAAATTAAACTTTCATACGACATCTACTTCCACGCACATTCTGTGATCAATTATATTTTATCTTCCACTTCTTGGGAGACACTTTCCATCATCGTGTAGTCTGAAAGTGACGCTCTGATGCTCATACAAGGAGGCAACAAAAAATGTCCACCCGCCCCCCCCAGCCCCCTTTGAAGACGGAGCGTGTGTAAAAAGAGGCAGGAAATTTGACGAAAAAATCAATAGGGGACAAGAGCTATATAGGCCGATGAAAAAAAGCCGGGAAAAATGGAGCCTTGGAGCCTGAAGGAGAAATATCATATAAAACCATATCCATCAATCACAGTTCCACTTATTTATCATGGAGTTAGAGGGAGGGGAGGGAATTTTTGAAAAACACATCACTGTAAAAAACCCAGCGAAATTAGTTTAGACACTTTCCTCCCTAAAATCTTAATCTCTCAGAGGAACTTGTGAAAGTTCAATCAACTTCTGGCAAAAACACAGGTCTTTTTGAACTTTTGATGCTGAGTATATGTACAAGATGAAAATGTTAATCCCAATTCACACACGCATGATACTTAATTTTCCTAAAAACAGAACATCACATCCCCTTCATCTTAATCTCAGCCGCCAGAAAGGCGCGCCCACCCACCCCCATTCATTTATAATTCTTCTCACCTCGTCTTTCTCAGGGAGAGGATAGGCGCTGAGCTTCCGGATGGAGTGGTTGAGTTTTCCCGGGGAAAATTGTTTATTAATTGAAATCTGACACCACGTATGATTTGCTAATGGCAATAAATCCACGTGTATCTCACGTTTAAATCCATCCAAATGAGGGTTCACCCATTCACCATTCACTTGTGATCACATAAATTTGCAACATCACTAATACCCAGAGCCCTTGGATGATGAACAATTCATCCGCCAAATGAGTTGCTGCGGGGGTGACCAACCCCCCTTCAGACACTTTTCACCAGCACGCAAACCTTCACACTTTCCAACACAGAAATCCTTGCGGAGCGACTTGGCCGAAATAGTGGCAAATTGTTTGTGAAAGTAATGAATTTAATCTGTGTCCCACAGTTTCCGGTCCATCGATTTCTGGCCACATGTAACTCCTATTCACAGATCTCGTCGCACTGATATCTATTCAATCTCAGATTTGATCGCACTTTCTCCAACGCAAAACGTATGACACTCTCTTTTTTTTGCTCACCCGTGTGCGAGAGAGACTGTATGGGAAAATCCGGAAAATCTCACCGCAGCGATAATTTTCTCAAAAAGGAAAAACACGCAGACCGAACATCCAGCCACAACGGCGATTGCCAGAGAACTGACTATCTTGCAAAAAATATCGACACCCGGCTCTGTGGAACAGCCACAGATGAACTGGTGTGTGCTCGGCAATTTCCACGAAAACTCCCCATGGTAGATATTGCAGTAATTTTCCTCGTCGCCACTCGGTGTGGATCGGTGTGGAAAGTCGCCATCCAACACATACATTCAAAGTGTTCAAAGTGAAAGCAAGCAGGGAAATTTCTCCCTCATCCATTCAAGGGAAATTTTCCCCTCTTTTCATCATAGATAATCGACTTGCATCTCCCGCCAAATTCCCGCAGAGTGGGAGAAGATTTTCTAGGAAACTAAACATGCAACCCCCTTGAATTTCACCCCCTCCCCCCAATTTGATTATGATTTAATAGAATTTCATGTTACGACATTGGCATAAGTCAATCCATGAGCAATGGACCAAGTCTCTCTTTGGAGGCGTGCTTTGCTCCGCGAGAACCCCCGAGTGATTTATGCAATAATCGATTGAATAAATTGGAAAGTTTCCAGCAAGAGCCCCAGATACCAACCCTCCCCCTGCCACCCCCCGCAGGTAAATCGCAAACGCCGCCCATTCTCGAAATCCTCGAGAGAGGCACAAAAAGCACTCGGATATTTTGTTTGATCTCCCACCTTGTTTCTTTTGCTCTCTCTCTCTTATTCTTTTTTCTCTGCATTTCACGATAACATGGGTGACACTGGATGGGGGCTGGGTGGTACACGACCAACATAGTGCTTAAGGAACAAACATCAAACAAACTTTGTTTAAACTGCAAAGCTCCACTCGTCCTTCAATTTGGGCAGGTGTGCTGGAAGAAGTGAACCTGCTGGAAGTTTCACGAAAGCGTGCACAAGATTAGCTAGCAAAGATTGACCCAACAGGATTGCAAAGTCAGGTGAAATTGACTGGAAAGTGTACGTAATATTTCAGTCAAAGGTTAATGGAGTAATCCTTTCTTAAACAGAATTGACCAGATTACTCCCAAAGCGTGAAATCACGACTGGACGTGACTTCATCTAAAAATATTTGTCCGTTTTTCTGTGTGTCTGTCTGTTTTGAGTCAACTCGGGAGCTTTAACAATTCATTT
Organism: Phlebotomus perniciosus; assembly: GCA_918844115.2. Classification (NCBI taxonomy): domain Eukaryota; kingdom Metazoa; phylum Arthropoda; class Insecta; order Diptera; family Psychodidae; genus Phlebotomus; species Phlebotomus perniciosus. The sequence continues at coordinate 4,804 of CAKKOB020001578.1, forward strand.
AGAAATTCTTCAATTTGTGGAGCTTTTAAGAAAATTCCGGAGATTTGAAGTAAAACTTTAGAATAAATTACTAAGTCAAAGCTTTCTAAAATTGCAGAAAAACTTCATTTCTAAAGCTCTTAAATTTTATGAGTTCTAGAGCTTATTGAAAATCGTGTCAACCCCTTCAAAAGTTTGTAGAGCTTTTAGAGATACTTCCTAAGCATTTTGTTTTGTTTTCTAGACATTTTATTATCAGCAGAAATATCTTTGGTTGAATTTTATGAGAGCTTTTACATTATACCTTAAGCTTTCTTGAAAGATGAAATGAAAACTATGCAAAGCTTTTCTGAAAGCTTCTTAAAGTTTCCTTTCAAATATCTTTTAAGCTTACTTTCAAAGCTCTTCAAGCTTTTCCTTATAGCCCCTTTAAAACTCTTGGAAATTCCTTAAAAGTTCTTCAAAACTTCCTTAAAGCTCTTTGAAACTTCACTTCAAAACTCTTTTATGCTTCCTTTCAAAGCTCTTTAAAGCTTCCTTTAAAGCCCCTTGTAGCTTCCCACCAAGTTTTTTTTAAAGCTCACCTGAAAAGTTCTCAAAAGCTTCCTTCAAAGCTTCCCCATCAAAATTCTTTCAAGCTTCCTTTTGAAGTTCTTCGAAGCTTTCCTTCGAAGCTTTCCTTCGAAGTTTTTTTAAGCTATATTTTAACTTTCCTTAAATATTCTTCCAATACTTTCAAAGTGCCGAAATTATTGGGGAATTTCCATTCAAAATGTGAAAGTTGTTGGAAGTGGTGTACGCCTGTTTAAAGCTAATATGTTCTTGGTTCTATAATAATTGTCCGATTAGAAATTTTCAGGAAACTTTAAGACAATTTTTGTAACCTTCATTATTTGGAATGAATTTTGGACTGATTTTTTTTTCAACTTTGCCATTCAAAACTTTTTGTCATTGATGGGTTAACAAGAAATATAGTTAAACTGAATATTCTACTGTGATTCCCAGAAGATTTCTTTATGAAGTTTCCTGGTGGATTTTTCCACAACTTAAAACAAAGAAAGCAAATAAGGAAAAATCCTAGGAACTTTCTATGGGAAAATTCCTACTTTTACCACAGGGAAAAATATGTTATTATATATATGTTAATTATTAAAAACCATCATCATAATTTGCATAAATAAAGATCATTAAGAATACTTAGACATTATTTTCTCATTTAATACTATCTATCTGTTCTATTTCAAATTCTTGATCATTAACTCATGTTTAAATAATTTACCCCACAAATCACCAAACACAGCGTACAAATAATCCCAATTTAACTAACTCTCCCTTGATCAGTAAGTTAAATAACAAAATTCACTTGGCGCTGCTTGTATATAGCACAGTAAAAGGCCAACCGATAGCTATAAAAAGTGCACCAAATTATTTGACTTTCCAATTCAATTGTGAAATATAATCAAATCACATCAAATTACATAGTTGAACTGTGAAAAGTCGGGTTGGAGTCGTTAGATGTGTCGCTTGGTGGAGGCTAACAACGACGACTTATCCCCCCTCAAATTCCATATCAATTCGTGCCCAATGCTCGGTGACTCCTCAATTCAGCACAAAGACTTTAAAGGAGAAAAAGAAGAAGAAAAAAAAGTCTGATGGAGAGTCAGTTCAGTGAGAGCGAGAGACCAATTTTCTGGGAATATTGTTCGACAAACAAGGACTTTGTCGGTTGATTCACTCTCTCATAGGATTTTATACACAATATACAAGTGAAGTTCCTCCACCCGCAAGCATCATGAGAAATGAGAGGAAGGAATTCTTCAGTTGTAAAGAGGGGACAAAGGACGATTGAATTGGGAACGGCAATGATGAAAGAAGATTAAAAGGAACCTCAACAGAGTCTTTGATTTTTTGACATTAAATCCAGGAATTGGCAAAATTTCAAAAGCAACCCCCTCCCCCTCTCTTTCTCCAGGCCTTCCTGTGCTTTTCATCATTACCATTGTGGAACATTTTTGAGTTGAACTTGTGGTATCTCTCCACGCAATTTAATTAAATTTTCATTCACAGACATTATATTCGGGTGATATTTTGCGGGTGAATGGTGAGCTTTTCTTAATTATATATCCGTGAAATTTGACCTATATATTGGATATCACTGGCTCAAGTAAACCATCTCAGAGCTCTTCTTGGAAAATGTCTCAACCACAAAATGCAATTCACTGGGAAATATTTTCCCAAAAACTGCATGTAGCGCGCACCATTAAAGAGTTTTGTCAAGGAAAATTTCCACAATGCTTTTCTAATTGTGCGCTTCCCTGCTGAAGTCACTGTGCAAATTATTTAATTAAATTCCCTCCTCTTCCTGAATAAATATGCAATTTCCGGAGGTGTTTGTCAACTCAGACAAAATTCCAGGAAGCATTCACACGACAATTGTTTATCGAGATGACGATGTCGCTGAGCAAAAGGTAATTTCTTATACGGAAGAGCCAAGTTCTTGAGCATTTTTTAGTATTATATATAACTCTCTTCTCTCCCTTTGAGTGAAAAGCGCCAGGAGCCCTTTCATTAAAACCCATAAAAATATTTTTATAAATATTGCTAGTACTTTGCCCTGGTTATGAGTCTCTCGTATTTTGCATGTGAAATTGAAAGCAGACGGAAAGAGCCATCAAGGCGTACAAAAAACAAGAATTTTATTGTTGTATTTTTCCAGAGGGAAATTTGCTGTTTTCCACAGTTGCTCTCTTCTCCGTGTATGGAAATAATTCTCAACCCCATCCCCCCCCTACATTGCTCGTGAGAGCTAAAGGGAGATGATCAGAGATCAATTTCTGTGGTTTGTGACATTGTGAAATATCAATCATAAAATACCCATTACGTTGCATTTGAAAAGGCATCCCATATCCGCCCAAGCACTCAGTTTCTCGTCTCAATTCATGGCAAAACACCTACCCCATCTCTTGGTAATGCACATCACACACCACACACACATATTTGTAGATACAAAATAAAGCTAATATTCGATTTACAGTTCAATAAAATCAACCCCATAAAAATGAAACTGCCAAGCGATAAGGTGGAATTGTATTGTGGTTCGGCAATTTTGTATATAACTGCGGTATAATCCCTCAGCGGGGTTCCGGAATTTCAATCGTCAAGGGATGTTTGTCAATGGATTATATTGTGTGAGAACTCACTTTCCAATTAAATTCTCACACCTTAAACTCACAACGTTACCCCCCAGCCAGCAATTCATATCATAGTGAGCAGCAAGAAAAATTGCCCAACAAATTTGCACAGTGTTTACCCAGAAATGTTGAATATTCTGTGGGTGAAATTTATGGTATGCAAATTTATTGGCAATTACGAAAGATTAAAGATCAAAGGTCTATTTAATTAAGAGTCACTTTGAGTTGAACACCTCTAAGATGATCAGGAAACACTTAACCGATAAAGTTTGTAATGAAAATTTGTTCTAAATAAATTTTGCAAATTTGTTTTAAATTGACATTAATTTACCCAAAATTCCCAATAATACATTATAACTCATTTATGTGATAAACAGGTCACTATAGGGATGAAATTTGGTATGGTATCAAGGGTAGATAGAAGATTAGGAAGATCAGGAGATTTGGGAAGTTCTGCAAGAGTCTTAGATTATTTTTAAGAGTTTTTTGGAAATTTTCAGGAGCTTTTAAGGATATTTCTAAATATTGAAAAATGTAAGCTTGATTATGATTAAATGATAGATTTCTAAAATTGTTTTAAAACTCTACAGTATGATAAATATGATAAATTTCTATAAAGCTTTCTGATATTTTTTAACGCTTTTGAAGTTCTCGCTAAGCTTTTGAAAATTCATAAAAGCTTTTGCAGATTTTCTTAAAGCTTCACAGAAAGCTCTGATACCCTATCTCAGAAAGCTTTTTTGAAAACTTTTTTAGTATGCTCTTGAAAGTTTACTTAGAGAGCTCTAAGCTTTAGGGAACTTTCCCAGAAAGCTTTTTTAATTGAAAACTTCTTTAGAAAATTTTCAAACTTAAGAAACCTTTCCTAGAAAGCTTGTTTAAAAAGCTTTCTTATTAATTTTTTTTTAGAAAGCTCTGGGAAAGCTCCAGAAAGCTTTCTTAGTGAGCTCTATTTATTAGAAAGCTTTAAAAGGCTTTATTACAGAAAATAAAATTGGTAGGATGAAAGCTCTTCCAAACATCAGAATTGGACTTTGGGGAGCTTTTCTGCAAAGCGTGGAAGTGCTGGAAAGCTCTAGAAAGTCTACTTAGAAAGCTCTCAGCTTTAGGAAGCTTTCCCAGAAAGATCTTTTATTAGAAAACTTCTTTAGAAAGTTTTCAAACTTAAGAAACCTTTCCAAGAAAGCTTTCCTATTAGATTTTTTAGAAAGCTCTGCAAAATTTAATTTGAAAGCTCTCTTAGAAAGCTCTAGAAAGCTTTTTTAGTAAGCTCTATTTCTTAAAAAGCTTTAAAAGGTACAGAAAAATACAGAAAATAAAATTGATAGGATGAAAGCTCTTCAAAGCATCCGAATTGGACTTTGGGGAGCTTTTTTGCAATAAGTGGAAGTGCTGGAAGTGTTGAACGTCTTTTTGACTACTCCCTTGGTAAATTTGGTGACTGATTTTTTAATCCTGACTAAAACATGGAAATATTTTCTTTATCATCAAATTATGGCATTTTTGTGCAAAAAATTCTGCTTGGGATTATACAAAATTAAAATAAATAATTGCAACATACCTAAATCTTTTCATAATTCCAAAAATTATAAAATGAGATAAATTAACTGGAGACTTTCCAATAAAAATTGAAATAACTTTCAATGAAATTCAAAAAAGCCACACAGTGATTTTCATTATTCTTGGATTACTCTCAACACTGCGTATATTCTTCGACATGCTTTACATTCTCATCCGACAAAGTGGTAAATTTCCACCACACGACTATGGGGGAGAAAAGCTCCACAATAAAAAGTGCCCAGAGTAATAAATTTGTTGAGTGAACAAGAGAAAATTCGATGAGTTTCTCTTTCATGAGTTAATCGATTGGCCTTGCTGAATAATCTTCTTTTGCAGTGCAAGGAGTGTCTTTTGGTATTTGTCACCCAAATGAGAACACCAAGAACAAGCTGGGGGGTTGGGAGAGCAAACATTTACCCACTAAGGAGGTCGCTTAGTGAATGGTGAAAATGAGTAATGGGGGAAATTTGTCACAGATCGCTGAAATCATACACTAAATTGCATTTCTTGTGATGGAAAAGCACAAGCTTGAAATTGCAAAACCAACCAACGACTTACTCGTCCTCACGACCGCCACTTTGAGTTCTCCACAAATTGCCAACTTTCTCCAATTCATTTGTCTGCAGATATTTCCCCCCAACTCCCCCTCGCAAATGGAAAGCTCTCTCTTCATCGCCCTCAAAAATAACAATACTTTTCCATTTTTTTTTCTGACAACACAGAGAGCAGATGATTTATCAGAAAGTCTGTCTATATAAAATTTAACTTGTCAGGATATTTTATCGCATCTGCTGAAGGACGGGGAGTCATCGCTCGACTTTCCCCTGTGACTGTACATATATTTAAAAATTAATGAAATACTTTCAGCTGTATTTACGCATAAATATGTTGACATGGTAAACACTTGTAACAGGAAATTCCTCAAAACAGAATTCAACATCCAACATAGTGGAACATTAATTTTCAATTTTGGACGAGGGAAAAACTGGTTTGCTCTAAATCAATATTTTTCCACTCGTCACGTATGAAATATTTAATTTTCAATTTTGTACTTGATTTTTTTTACCCAGCGCTTTAGGGAAAGTGTTATGCAAAAATTACAAGAGGAAACAATGGCTGCCCCTGGAAAAAGCGGAACAAAGACTTTATTTCAACAGAAAATTTTGTTTTTTTTCTCGGGAAAACTCTCAGAGAAAACGCAAAGACATCATGAATGCGAGAGAAAAACATTCCTTGCTCCTATTGACAATTCTTACCAGTTTGTGCATAACTTGGGAGTACCTCTTGACCCAGAGGAGAATTCCTCAAGAATCTTTAGTTGTAATACGAAGAAATTGATCGTAAAATTATTTCTCTTTGATGGAATTTCTCATTTAAAGCTCCCATTCAATGGGGAGATATTAGAGTCAAAAAGACGTACATCACTTCCAATACTTTCACTTTTTGTATAAAAGCTCTTTAAAGCTCCAATTCAGATGCTTTCATCATATCGCAATTATATTTTCTATATATACTAAACAAATCTTTCTATATTATGACAGCTTTCTAGAGCTTTTTAAAGGAAAGTGTCACTAGAAAGCTTTCTGGAAGCTTTTCTAAGGCTATCTAAAAGTGCTCAGAAAACATTCTAAGGCTTTCTATGGAAACTTTCTAGAGTTTTCTGAGTGTTTACAAAGTGTTCTAAGAAGCTTTCTAGTAGATTTTCTAAAGCTTTCTGAAGCTTTCTCATGTTTCTAGAGCTTTCTAAGAAAAATGTCACTACTGGAAAACTTTCTAAAAGCTTTATAAGAAAAAAATTTGTAAGAAGAAAGCTCTGGTATTCTTAGAAGAATTTCCTAAAAAGTAAGCTTTATAAGAAAGCATTCTAAGAAGGCTTTTTGAAAGCTTAGTAGGAATGCTTTCTAAGAAAGCTGTTAAAAAGTTTTCTAAAGTTCCTAAATAAGCTATCAAGCTTTCTAAGAAAAGTTTCTAAAGAAAAAGAAATTTTATACAGAGCTTTTTCACAGCATTTATTGAAAGGTTGCTGACATTTTTCAAAGTTTAGGAATTTCCTTAAAAGCTCCTGAAAGATTTCAAAAGTTCTTCAAAAAAATATTGTTTCAATTGGAAGCTTCCATATTGACTTAGGATTTCCGTTCCACTTCCAAAAGCTCTCGCGCACTTCCATTCAAATGTACACCATTTCTGTCTTTAATATCTCCCCCTTGCTCCCATTTGGTTTCCCGGGGAAATGGTTTCGATTTCTTGGCCCAATGAATTTTCCTCTCTCTTGTTTAGCACATTGTTGGTTGCACTTCAACGATGTCTCAATGCTTGACCTCTCTCTCTTTTCCTCTTCCGTGGTTAATTGACGAGGTTTGGGGGTGAGTGGGTGTTATTGTGTGGAAAAACATTTTCACAAGAATTGTGTCTCAGAGAGTGGGAGAGCTTATAAAAGTGTTTGCTATGGACAAAATGAAAACATGACCGTAAATCAATTAGTTTTCGGTATGTAATGTTCGACGGTTGTAATTAATTACATTCGGAAGTGCATGTGTGGAATGAAGCAATTGAACGCACAATACATTGGTTGGGGATGTCGAGAGAAAGGGATCTTTCTCCAGAAGAGCGAGTCTTTGGAAAATCCCCCCCCCAGCATTGTGGGTGGGAAACATTCAGTGGAAAATTTCCTTCCCGCCCGCCTTGTGGGTGGACTAAATGCCACAGTCCAACTTTGTTCACACTGGAATGAATAATTAACCATTTTGTAAATTATTGCCGGAGCTCAGGGAGCAATTTATAGAAAATAATGAATTTACTATCTGTGATGAAAACATGTGGGTCATATATTGAATTATGGGGGGCCTCCTCGGTGAAAGCTTTGCCAACATTTTGCGTAAAGGAAGAGAAGAAGAAAAAAAAACTTTTAGCATGTATTTTTTTTCAGACGTCTGAGAAATTTGCCCTCTGCGAGTGAAACTTTGTGTTATTTTAATAAATTATAAATGAAGATATGAAATCTTGAGAAATTTTCCCACGCATAGAAGAATATGAATAATTGCTCTGTTCCAAAATTAAATTATTTACATTTGACAAACAAAAGTGTGTTCATCAGGAAAGTTCATCCTTCACTTTTTTGTGCACACAAAATATTCTATTATTTCAGTTTGTATTCTCTGTAATCAAGAAACCCCGCGAGAAGTTCCATCCTTACAGTTTAACAACAACAACACTGTCCCTTTCATCGCGTCTCGTCGGCCAGAAGAAATGGTGAAAAATGAGGAAAAGTTATGGCCATGTGTAGGAAATCATTTGCTTTATTTATCTTTTATACACAATCCACCATCCATGTGAATTGAAGAATTATTTATTTATTTGTGTGGCACAAGTCGAGAAGAAAAGAGAAATGATAACTTATTTTCACCACCTCAAGACTTCTCTTTTTTCCGGAGATTGAAGGGAAATTCCTGCGGACAGTGTAATTGTAAGAACTCGTCTTGTTATTCCAGATGAGGGGCATTTACTCAAATCAATTGCTTCATACAGAAATATGGGATTCTTGAATCCAAATTGTGATTCAACAAACTATTTTAGCATGAAGGAATTCCTTTTTCTTTATTATTTTTATAACAATTCAAAGGATCAGGTGCGCGAGTTCGATTCCCAGCAATTTTTTTCCATCAGGAATCTTTGAACAAAACTTTTTGAACATTAATAAAAGGAGAGACATTATGGCCAGAAGTGGTGTACATATGAATGGAAGTGCGCGAGAGCTTTTGGAAGTGGAGTGGAAATGCTAAGAACTTTTAAAGAAAGTATCCAAGGAAAAACAGAAACTTTGAGAAGTTTTTCCAGAACTTTTGATATTTTTAAAGAGCTTTTAGAAATCCTAAACTTTCAAAAATATAAGCTTGATTGGCTGAAAGCTTTCCGAGTATTTCTCAATTTTATTTATTATTTTTCATATTGTCCGTAGAGCTCTCTAAGACAGCTCTAGAAAGTTTTCTTAGAAAACTTTATAAAGCTTTAGTATAGAAAATAAAATTTATAAGATTGAAGCTTATGAAAGCTTACGAATTAGAATTTTGGGGAGCTTTTCTACAAAAATATCTCCCCCTTGACATTAATTGAAAAAACCCTGAAGCAGTTTAATGTCTTTTTTGGATTAAACCACCAAGATTTACCAGGAAACAACCTCAAAATCTACTTACGAATCACATAATCTGTGTAAAACTCATCTAAGACTATATACAAAGTCGGGAAGACAACGAAGTCAAACACATTCCTATCTTTCTTGCGTGTGTTGAGAGAAATTCTCGTGCTGGTGATTGTGATACAAAATGAAAATTTACCAATTGTTGGCGTTCTTTTGGGTACTCTAAAATAATTTTCATCTCCTCTCCTCAGCCACTTCTTTGATGTTGCTCTCCTCCATCGTCCGTGTATGTTGCGGTTTGTTTCATTACCCCACCACCCACGATGAGAGAAGATGAATGTCTGAATCAAAGTGTACAACATTCACCTATAACCACAGATACATGGCGCACGGGTATTCCCGTTGGAAGGTATATAGCGTTGAGGAGGAAGTCAAGGAGGAAATCTACTTTTCCTTCGGAAACATTTGAAATATCTCTAACACACTCACAACTGGCTACATTGTAAAATTCATGTGTACTGTATTAAATATTTAAGGTTCTTTTGCAATTCCCTCGCAACCACTCTGACTTCCTCTCCTTTTTTCCGGCTCTCGGGGTTTTTGCCTCCTCTGAAAATCTCAACGAAAAGTCTTTTGGCATTTTCCAGATTTTTGACATTACACTCCACGGTGAAATTTGAAACTTTCCGGCTAAGATGGGGGGGTGGGGGGCGGCAAAAATGTATCCCCCAATGTGGGTGAGTTTCGCAATACCACACCGAAAATTCCCTTTGATAGATTTGCTTATTTTCCCATGGCTTCATAGCGCGCCCCATCATTCCTTTAATTTCCGCCTCTCGTGTTTCTTCCCATGATTTTCCGTCTCCGACAGGAAGTCAAATCTAAGAGATGTCATCAGAATGATGCTGAAGATACAAGTTCTTTGTACTCTCCTTCAATTCAGCATTTTTCTCGCTTATGGTGTCTCTTTCATTATCATGATTTTTTCCTATAATCTTTAGGGGCTTTTTCCTTCATCAATTTGTATGGTTATTTTTTTGGAAGGAATATTTCTTCGATAAATGATGGAAATCATATATAATTTTCTATATAATATGTATGATGTCTAATTAGAGATTTGTGGGGGAATTTCAAGATTTTTTGATTTTTTTCACGCACCATTTGGTGTTTCATTTCAACACGAAATATCTCTTAAAAATTCACATCTTCTCCTGATCTTCAATTTCAAACACATCTCCTTTTCTCATACATATGAGCTGTAGAAATATATTGAAAGTAATATTTTATTATTGCGATATGGTGCGTGAGAGACTTTTTTGCTCGCTTACTTTCACCAATGGGGCTTTGTTAGACAATTCGCAGACTCTCTGGAGGAGTGCGTGTGTCTTTTCACCCTCAACGAAGACTTCCAAAAGCAAGACGTGCAAATTCACATAAAGTGATGAGCTAGAGAAAGAAATCACAGAAGACATGAAAGAGGTGTGATACACGAGAAATTCTTCAGGCATACGCTAACCCAAGGCGTTAGGATGGGGGTGGGAGGTTTAAGGGAAAAAGGCGTAGGAAAAAAAGTCGACATATCACACGATGATCCCCACTTTGATGGATTGTATTACCTTTGAACTGAATATCCAGAATTTGGGGTGTTTGTCCCTCCGCAAGTACAGTGGAATACCATTAGCAGCACATAAATCAGCTGATGGTTTGGAGCTTTAAAAGGTATCAACAAGTAACGGATGTTTTCCCGTGTGATAGATACACATACATTACTTGCTCATCCCTCCTGGCAATATGCTAGAGATCACCAGATGGTGGAGACGGAGACAGAAAATACCATTGAGGACTCTCACTGGGAACATAAAGCTGATTTACCACAGATTCAGTGTCATATTTTCGAGAATTGAACGATGAGACTTCAACTCTGGGCTCTGTGACCCATAAGCGAAAGTTTTGATAGCTTTATCCAAATGCCACACCCACACATATTAGGTACAGAATATTTCAGGAAGGTGACAAAGTGTTTCAAACTTGGAACTGTAGATTGCTTTTAGCAATTCTAGGGGGCATTTGGAAATCGCCAAACACTCTTAAAATTCGATCAATATTTTATTTGGAAAGCTTCTTAATGTCCCGATTTATTATGCGGGTGAAATATTTGCTTTTCTAATAAGAAAATATAAAAGGTAGTTCAGGAAACGATGAACGGTTTAAGTTTAATAAGAGAACTTCTAACTGTTTTCTAACGAGAACCGCTGAACTTTATAAATGTTTTACATCTGTAAAGGCTCTCAAAAAACGTAACAAAAGGAATATCAGACGAATATCTCAATAACTCATACTGATAAACTATAATACAAAAAATACTTTTAGAAGTTTCTCTGTAAGTTCTATAAAATTTTAAAAAGCTTGACAAAGCTTCACGAAACACTCAAATATTGCCAAGGGGGAGATATTAGGGATAAAGAGACGAATACCATTTCAAGAACTTTTAAATTTTCTAAAAATAAGTTTCACAATAGCTCCGGTACTTTGGAAGTTTTAGAGAGCTTTGAAAAAAGGCTCTAAAGAGCTTTTCAAGAAAGCTTTAAAGAGCTTTGATAGGCATCTAAAAAGCTTTGATAAGCAACTTTAAAAAGCTTTGATAAAAAGCTTTAAAGAGGTTTGAAAAAAGTTTAAAAGAGCTTTTCAAAATAAGCTTTGAAAACCTTGCTTTGATAATCAACTTTAATGAGCTTAAAGTAAACTTTAAAGTAAGGTTTAAAGAGCTACTTTAAATTGCTTTGATAAGCAACTTTATAGAGCTTTGATAAGTAGCTTTAAAAAAGTTTTAAAGAGCTTTTCAAGGAAGCTTTAAAGAGCTTTGAAAAGAAGCTTTAATTAGCTTTGATAAAAAGCTTTAAAGAACTTTAATAAAAAGCTTTAAAGAGCTTTGAAATGAAATTTAAAAGAGCTTTTCAAGTAAGCTTTAAAGAGCTTTTGATATGGAACTTTAAAGAGCTTTTGATAAGCAGTTTAAATAGCTTTGATGAAAAGCTTTAAAGAGCTTTGAAAAAATAGCGTAAAATCTCTTAAAGAAAATTTCGAAGACCCGTAAAGAACGCTTAGATAATCGTTGTAAAAGCTTAGATCTCATTAATTTTTTTAAGTTCAGGAATTTTCTTAAAAGCTCCACAAGTTCAAGAAGTTCTAAATGAATTGTTAAATGACACAAGTTGATCCAAAAGATTACAAAAAATTTCAGAAAGCTCGTAAAGTGTTCCGAAAGCTCATAAGCATTTTCAAATACGCTCGCGACCTATATATGTATAATTTGCCACCTCAAGGTATTTAAAATATCTCAAAAATTTTGTTTACATCCTGTTACCTCTCTGTGCGTATAGGAATAGGTTTTCTCCTATTACTGACCTTGTCAGACATCCTTTTGTTTACCCCAGTACTATTTATTTTACCTTTTTCTTGTGGGAATTTTCACCCGGAAAAGGCCCAGAAACGAACGTTCGTGCCATTGAGAATGATGTTGAGACACTTTCACCAGCAACCATCAGCATCCATCTAAATCTCACTCTGATGTGGCAGGAAGGGGAAAGGAAAAAAAAACATAAGAAATATTTACTGCCAGAGACGACATTGAAATTGAATTTCGATTGTACATCATTTTAGGGTGAGAGAGTGAGAGGGAAAAAGTCTCATGGGGGGTGGCGAAAGCATCCAACTTTATCAATCAACCCGGCAACACTAACGACCCACCCTCCTTCGTGGCAATGAATAGGGGAGTGTGGGGAACAGCGACAAGGGTGAAAGTGGTTCCGGATTTGAGGGTGTGATTAATGAACATTTGGCGCGCAAAACACACAATTTCGGCGGAAATGAGCAACAAGAAACATTCTTCATCCTTCTAATGTGTGTGTCATGACAAATAGAAAGACACATTTTCACGAAAACACATACACACGTTTCATCGAATTTCAATTTGGAAAATGGGTGAGAAGGGGAGGGAATTTTTTGTGGTGAAATTTCCCCCGCAAACCCTTCCTTCTAACCACCAGAAACTTCTCACGCAATTTCTCATACTTCAAATTTTGATAAAAGGGGTTTCCGGGAAATTTTTCATTCATGCTAAGAAAAGTCTTCTTCCGCGAATCTGATAGTGGAACTTTCCTGATTGATTAATGAATTGTTACTCGGTAATTGGATATTTGTTTTTCCAACAACAAGAGCTCTTTGGAAGGGGAAATTTATGTATGTTTTAAAGAGTAATTAACCACATATGGATATGTTTTCAAGACACATTAATTTAAACTTCTCATAAGTTGAATCTTGATATTTACTAAACAGTTTCTGCTTACTCGAATAAGCTACAATTTGGGAGAGATTTACAGAAAAAAATACTTTGTGAAAAGCTTGATGAACTGAGGGAAGCGATTTGTTCAAAATTTACTGCGACTTGTAAAAAAGACGTGGCCATAAGTGGAAAAACCTTTTAAAAGATAAACCACTAATGGCCACCTTCAAATTTTAAACAAAACTACGAAAAAATCATATGAAATCAATAACAAAGAGCTTTAAACTTTCAACTTCCTAGAATATCTAGAGTAATTCGCAGAGCTTTTGAACTTTATAAAGGTGAATAAAATTTACTTGACCTATATTTAATTCCATATTAAGCTACGTTATTTGCTTCTTAAAACGTGAAATTACTTTTTTACTGCTACACCCATTTCTTGAGTTGCGACAACAAGCAAATGAACTTAAGGTCTTTAGCATCAGCTTAAGTGTTTTTCCCATGAGAAAATCTCCCTCTCTCTCAGTTTTATTTAGAAGAGAAATCTAAACGAATTAAAATTGGAATTTATCTTTGTCCGAAAAAGCACCAAACCGTTTTCTTCAGAACTTTTCCTCTGAAGAGCTTAAGAGGGGGCAAAAAGGAGAGTGAATTGAGCATTTTCCGGGTGAGAAACCCTTGGCACAATAATTGTGCTAAGAGGAGAGGGTGGAAACTAATGAATTCCTCATTATTATCAATTTCTCTGTGTCCTAATATTCCCTCTCGCTCAAGGTGTATATTAGTTCATCTCCTTATGAATATATTGCTGGTGGAGCATTTGTGGGGCCTCTGGCTGGGGGAGGGGGTGAGCAGGCGGTGTGACAAAATAGTGAGTGGGTGGTTTGTCAATTTTTGCCTGTGGCGGTTGGGTTTTTCGGTCGGATGTGCAGGCGGAAAATCTGATAAGACGAAAATCGAACCTCCAGATGAGTTTTCTCTCCACCGACTTTCCTCGGCAAGTTTTGAAAATGAACCCACCGGGTAGGGGGGGCGCCCGATCGACCCGAAAGGCGAGCAAGAGATGAAGATTGTCTGGGTGTGCGGGCGAATTGTTGAATGTCATGGGGACAAATTGAAAAAGGAAATTAATACCTTTTCTCGTGGTTTGATGTATTCCTCGATTTCGATCTTTCTCTCCCACCCATGACGCGCCCGTGTTGAAAATTAGAGAAAATTGCCCTCTGTGAGCGCCAAGAGGGCGAAAGTGAGGAGCACATCGAGGTGGAAAAATAATCGAGATGATGCTGGGTGGGAAAGGGAATTCAATTTCATTTTATCTTCATATAGCTTCCAACTTTGGAGGTGGCGCGCAAAAAAAAAGAAGAATCTCTCTGGGTGTGAGAATCACTTTATAGTTCAAATAATGATGATAATATAATTTCCCTCCATTCCATCCCACCACTCTGACAAAGCATCTCTGCCACGGCATTCACCCACTGATGCGACTGTTTATCATTTTTACGATCATCTCACCTTTCCCATTGTGGTGTAAAATATTCATATTGTAAGTTGGATTATCCTGGGCGGGGGAGGGATAATTTTTCTTGGAAAATTGCCCTGCCCTCCACCATCCACTCTCGGCCAATGGGAAATTTCCCGGCCAATGAGAATCCACCGAAATTGCTATAATTATTACTAATGTTTATTTGTGTGTATATAAATTCACCCATATCGCACATAAAAGCTCACATTTTTGAGGATGAAGTGTAGGAGAATCCTGACAGCTTTATGGTGCATTTTGCACAAGAGAAGCAAATTTACGATGAGTTGTGAGCAATTTTTCTACATACATATATATTTTTTTACCATCCATGCCCTCTTTATACCTCCGCCACCCACATTTGGGCATTTCTTGACGATCAACTTTAGCATTCTATGCCGCACTCATTGTTCCTCGCATTACCCACGTTTTTTTTTTCTTACCTCCTCACTCTGTTCATATCTCTTCTTCCACCAACTGTAAAATATGCCACCATCTAATATGTACATTTATAGATATTCTCCTTGGGGTTTTACCCTTGAACGCAGTTTGCTCTCGCTATATTTCATAAGGTTTTATATCGTTTTGCGTATTTATAGGCATGAGATGGGCTCCAAGAGGACTGCAAGAGGGTCAGCTTGAAAGTTCGTGAGACGAGAGCTTGATATATATCACGATTATATATAGTTTAAATTTTAAAGCTTCACCAAATTTCTGTTTGTCTTGAGACAGCTCATTAGGCTAAAAGAACGTAAAGCTTTCAAGGAAGCTTTTTCCTATACTTTGAAAGCTACTCTCAAGCCCAACGACTCTAACTTTTGCTATGAAGTCTCGTGAAAGAAAAGAATTTCGCTCTCTCGTCTGTATTATTTGCTAAGAGAAAATAAGAGTTTGGTCAAGGGGGAGATATTATAGTCAAAAACACGTACAACACTTCCAGCACTTCCATATTTTGTAAGAAAGCTCCACAAAGCTCCAATTCGGAAGCTTTCATCCTATTCATTTTATTTTCTATACTAAAGCTCCAAAAGAAAACTTTGTAAGAAAACTTTTTAAAAAAGC
>CAKKOB020001579.1:0-20511 GCA_918844115.2 Phlebotomus perniciosus
TCAGGGAGATTTGAAAAGCTTTAATGGAACCTTTAAGGAGCTTTAAAAGAAAGCTTAATAGATATAGAAGGGAAGCTTTGAAGAGCTTTGAAAAGGAGCTTGATAGTTTTGAATTAAAGCTTAGTATGGTAGCTTTGAAATGCTTTAAAACGCAGCTTCGGAGGAAAGCTTGAATGGAAGCTTTGAAGAGCTTTCATCTCAATAATTCAATTTTCCATACTACCAACTTCTAAGAAACTTAAAAATGTCTGTAAAAGCTTTTAAAAACTTCAAACACAGAAATATCGATCTTCAAAAAGCTCTAAAAAGCTCTTCAAAATTTATCAAAAAGCTTCATAATTTTCTTAAAAGATCCACAAATTGAAAAATTTCTTAATGAGTTGTTAAAGCTCACAAGTTGAACTAAAATAGCTTTTAAAAACGAAAACCTTGTAAAATTTTCTGAAAGTTCTAAATAAATTAAGTCCATTTCCACTTCCAAAAACGCTTGCACACTTCCGTTGAAGAGTACACCACTTCTGTCCATATTATCTCCCCTTGGATTAAATAAAAGCTCTTCAAAGCTTTTGAGCTTTCATACAAAGTGTGGAAGTGCGGGAAAGTGTACGCGTACGACTTATTAACCCTATATCTCCCCTTAGTATGTTTTTTTAAACGAGTAATATAATAATAAAAAAAAATCTAAAAAGATTTAACCATTTATTTCCTAAGTTTATCGGCTTAATTTATTCAACAAATTACTCTATTTACCATGGACCTTGTCCCTCTAATTCTTGGGAATCTCCGATGAGATCTGAGATACGATTCTCAGGATAAATGTGGCTAACACCTTGTATGAGTCCGGGATTATTGCTTAAAGATCTCACTGGGTCAGATTAGGTTGTTGCAAAATATACACCACAAGGGAGCTCGCCCACTTTCTCAATTATCCATTCACCGTCAACAATGGCAGACGCTCTGGATCCATCCTCTGATGTGAGAGAAAGAAAGCCGAGAGGATAAGGGATCCCCGGTGAAAAGAGCATTCTCTTCCAGAAGCCCATTCTTCAGCTGGGCGCAAAATAGTTGTTTATGGGCAAAATGTGGGCCAAACAAATAGGAGTTCCTATGGTAAGAAAAGTAGATCATTTTATCGGCAGGGTGCCATCTCGAAATGTGTGAAATTATATTGAATTAAGGTGTTGAAAAATTGTATAGGTCATATACTCGGAGATTAAGCCACTCTGCAAACAGCGTACACAATAATGGGAAATCTGCCTCAATCCCCTCATTCAATTTCCCTCCACTCCCCTAACGACTCGCATCCCGCACAAATTGCCGGAGACTCTCTCACTCTTGTCGCATGAGTTAAATGAATAAAACCAAATATGAACTCGAAACTCCGATGAAAGGTTTTGCGAGTAAATTGAAACGTAATTTCAAATTTGTATTTATCAAAACACCCCAAACCTTTTGTTTGTGCCCGCCGGCAATTTCCCTCTCTCTCTCTCTCCTCGGGTTTTCCGTCCTGCGTGCTGGATGAGAGCACGATTTTCCGGGGAAAAACCCTTCCAAGTGAATATTTGTCAGTGGCACTTCCCATAAATGTGACCAACATCAATCCGAGAGCTTCACGGGGTGACGCACGTTCCACCCCATCGAGACTTTATTAAAAGTTCACTCGAGCAGTCCTGAGCCACCCTCATACGTGGGATGAGCCTCCATGACCAAAAAAGTGAGAGAGATGGTGGTTGGTTGGTTGGTTGGTTTTGAAATGCAGCATCATGCTTTGCTAGGGGTTCTGTATAAACAAATACAGCTTCAGGTTAAAAAAGGTTTTAAAAGTAGGTAATTAAAAAAATGCTGAACCTCAAAATTTAGGTTGAATGTTCAGTAGATTAAGTGATTATCTTTGTAAGTCTAACATAAATATTAATAATAAGTTTTTTAAGTTTGTTTTTACATTCACAATTTTAAAAATAATATAACTTAAAGTTTTAATTGAAAGCTTCTTTTTTAATTTTACTCAAGGAGAAGATATATTAGAGTAAAAAATCATACACCACTTCCAGTACTTTTACATTTTGTATGAAAGCTAATTTTTTGGAAGCTTTGAAGAGCTTTTATATCAAAAAAAAATTTCTATCAAAATCATCTTCAAAAAAAGCTCAAATGAAATCGGTAAAAGCACTTTAAAATTCAAGCAGAAGAACCCGAATGCTCTACAAAATTTTTGATGGCATTATTCTCAAGAAGCTTTTAAAAAATCTAAAGCTCCAAAAATTTTCTTTTTTTCCAGACTTTTTAAAATATTTTTTCTATCCTCGTGTCTACATCAACTTTAGAGAGCTTTGAACAGATCAAAGTTTTAAAGTTTCTGTAGAGCTTCGAAAACATTCTGGATGTTAACACTTCTAAATACTTCCAAAGACGCTAGCGCATTTCCAATCAAGTGTACACCACTTCTAACCATAATATCTCCCCCTAGATTTTTCTTTGTATTTTAATTTATATTTTAAAAATTATTACAAAAATACTCATTCCTATTGAAAAAAAATAACACATTGAAAATAATTAAAACACGTCTTCTGAAAGAAATTGCTCGTTAAATTAATTTTCCATCAATTTAACTTGCACGATGCTAGCAAAAATTAAATTTTGCCAAAGTGCGATTAAAGGTGCGAAAGAAAAGTAAAATGTTCGTCAACAGTTTGTCAAACTCCCATGAAAGAAAAAATAAGTGTTGAGCGTGGGTAGGAAAATTTATAAAATAAATTGGCAAACAATGTAATAATATATTTTGAAATTTTCTCTCTCCATCTCCTGCCAAATGACTTTCAAATTGAATTTTTCTCTCGCTAAAAAATTGCTTCAGATTGTAATTTTGTTACTTTCTATCAGGGGAGGAGATTCTCGGAAAATTTTTCAAACAATTATTTTGTGAAGCTTGACATGTTATGGATTTTTCACCAGGCTTCTCCACTTGCTGAGTTTTTAACATCACTTCAAATTTTATATATTCAAAACTACCCAGAAGCGGTCGTGAATAAAATGGCAAATTGGAAATTCAAATCAATTATTAACTTATTAGGTTTCCACCATCAAATAATGCAAGTGGCAATCAATTTCGTGGTTGCGCGACGATATTGATTTTGCGAACTTTTGGGGAGGATTTCCCCCCAATTTCCAATTGGTAGAAAATCCATGACAGAGGACGGATTAATATGCGTAAATGTGGGTGGATAAGCTCGGTAAATTGATTAAAATCAGAAGAAGGGACTAATTTCATTGACGATGTCTTCTTGTGGGTTTAATTTGCAAATTTAATTAAATTCCCATTATATTGGACGGAATAAAACTATCAAACTTCTCCACTATGGGAAGATTTTCAATTAAATTTCTTAGACAGATTTCTATTCCACTAAAGCGACAAAGAAACTTTGTCGTTTGATCTGATCCAAGGGGGAGAGGGAAAAATACCAAAATGATGTTAAGTTTCAATTTAAATTAATTAAATGCACATACCTTTTGTGATTTTACTGAAATTTGTTAATAAATTACAATAGTCCTTTAATATTTTGTTCAATAACATTTACATTTCAATTAACGGTTTAACAGTGAATAAAATTGATTTATTTAGAGAGATATCGACTATTTTACTCAATTCAATCAAATATTTGCAATGCTTTTCAATTTCCAACTTTTTGAAAGTTTTTTTTATAGAAATTCAATAAACTTTCATGTACATCCATATAGAAAAAATGTCAAAGATGAAAGAGCTTTACATAACAAATTTTGCTATGCAATTGAATGATAAACAAACAACCATGAGATATAGGCAAACTGAACGAGAGAACATTATTTCTAGGGGCCTTTTATGAAATTACCTCAATTTACCAAATATTGGTTGTTGATTGTTCCTAGTTAATTCTTCCCTTGGGTGAGGAGTTTCTGCAATAATCGTGGATTGATTCATTAACCGAAGATTAGATTCAATAACGAGTCCTTTAAGCTCAAATGCTCTTCACATTATCTTCATCCAATTTTCAGAATGTATTTTTATGCCATAAAGAGAAAGGCATGAGCATGGAAAAAAATCCCGTGAAAGAGACAGGATCGAATGCAAACGACTGGTGGACATTTATTCCATCAGAGAATGAAATTTGCTGGCCCCGACAACAATAACAATTCCCTGCAATATGTGAGAGTTTCTTTTGATGTGGAAAATATTGTCACAGCGGGTTACCACTAATTGGAAGATTAAGCTTATAATACAATATTCGATATGATGTTGCTGGTGATGAAGGTTCTGTCGAGAGGATGCGAGTAAAGAACCAGTAAATCGGTAGTTCATTTGCAAATTGATTGAGAAAAATATAAGGGGTTAGCAGCTATTTAAATTATTTTGGCATAACGGTCACTTTTGAAGTTTAATTATCTGTCAAACATTTATGTCAATCTACTGTCAAAATTGTCAATTTATCGAGTTTTGATCTTTAAAATTATTGCTGTTGAGTAAATGTTCAGTTTTACGGATATTAAGGCGTTAATTGAGTGATTAATTTGCAGTAATTGTACTTGTATTAATAATTAACCGACATTGTGGGGAAGTTAATTCAGTGGAAAAGCTGCCAAAACAACACTCATGTAATTTCTCATCCATTCACCTGGAGTCTCAGCATCCGGGAAAGAGTGGGGAGCATCCAGGTGTTCCACATGGAAGCTCCACACTTGCTTTTTTTTTCCTACCGAAAAAAAGAAGACTCACGAGGCAATAATGGCATCCCAGCCTCGCGCTCTCTCTCTCTCTGTTTTTCTCTCTCCTAAATATTGAGAGTGTGTGAGCATGGGTGGTGGGGATGAGTTGAAAGAGAAGTAATTGGTTGATGGGAGATGAAACTCCAACGAGAGTATCTCAAAGTTCAACCCAGAAGCTCAGACTCCGCCCATTCAGGTGACATTGTCAATCTGTGCTGTACTGCATGAGTCTGTGTGCCTCAGGGAGGGATGATGGAGGATTCATCTCCCCCCCACCACCGTGGCCCAGATCCCATCTTTATTTCCTCTGATGGGGTGAATATAAGCTCTATTATCTTGTTACAGACTCCCTCAGGAGGTGGGTATTTGTCGAATGAATTTCCCATGCCATTGTCCCTAGTAGCTCCTAACCTCTCCCCAGCCATTTGAATCTTTGGAGCGCCCGTTTGGACACTGATGGAGTGGGTAATTGTTCTAACCAGTAAGTGGAATTCTGCTATAATTTCCTCCGACTCAATTCCATTTTCATGCCACACTGATAATTGTGTCCACTGATTGAAAATTTTCTCTTAACCTCAAACTCCATATGATGCGATGGATATAACCTCACAAATTATCTAAATAATATCCTAAATATGCCTTTAATTATTATTCTTTTAAATCTTTTTCTTTTAATTTAAATCTTACAAGATAATTAATTATCTGCTTCAAATTGTCCCTTTGATAAAATCATCCAAATGGGATGGAATGCGGAAAACCTCCATTTCTGTGTTGTTTCACTGGAAGGTACACGGAAACGGCGGCAGCACGCGCTCAATCATTTGATTCCCTGCTCATGATGGGATGCCCTGGCTCTCAACCCCAGAAAAAAAGCCGTGAGACGTGCGCAGTCTGGCGGGAGAGATGGCGTTAGTGTGTGTGTGTGCAAGGGGAAGTTGCTCGTACACTAAGTGAGAGGAGTCACCGCCCCTTGCCATGCTCTCTCATGAGAGAAACCAACCGGCTGGAAGGTGTTGTATGCTTAGACGCTTGTTCACCTCTTGCGTGTGCAGACGATCGTCTCCCGGAGGCACTTGCAGAGGAACTTTTGCCCACTCTTGCGCCGGAAGTTTTACGTGAAAAATCCAACGCGCCTCTGCAACAGTTGAGTGAGACTTTTGTGTTTTTAAAATATGGAGCAATGACAGTGAACCCCAAGACTTGAAGTCCCTGAATTCCTTTCATACACAGAAAATTCCTATTATCCCTTGAGCCACCCATAGTGCGTGTTTCGTGTGAATTATGGACATAAAACCCCTTTCGGATGTGCAGAAGCAAACATTTCAGTGTTTGGTGGACAAACTGATTGCCAGGAAGAAGTTTACGGCACAGGAAGCGGAGGATTTCAAAAAGTTGGTGGAAAATGCCAGGAACTCCAGGAATTTGCAGAAAATAATGGAAACATTCAAGGATAGTGGAGATATTGAAGTGGACAAAATTGAGGATAGCTTTAAAGAAGGTGTGTAAGGACCTGAGGGGGGATGAAGGAGAATGAGGCCAAACTTGGGATTTTTTAGTAATTTTGAAATTTGAGAGAAAAATAACAATTTTTGAATCAAAATTTATGATCAGATTTGAATTTTATTTGTCCCATTCATATGAAAATTTACCAACTTGTTGCCAATCGGATGTTGTGAAAGCGGCCATATTGGAAAGTCCTTGAATTTCATTTCCCGCTTGAAAAAATTATTCTTGAAAATTATTGCACAATTTCTTATCAAATTAAACCTTTTATGTCTAGGTATTTACTTTTTCTTATTTTATTTAAAACCTCTTGTTTTGAAAGAATTTCATAATATGACGCCATCAACTGTCTTAAGAAAACAGTCCAATTTTTGCCACCAGAATTTGCTGCTCTTTTTTCAAATTCACATTTCCGTTAAAAAAGAAATGTAAATGAAAGTTCTATATGAAAGTATTAATCCTTAAATTTAACACGTGATTAATCACATGTAAAACAACTGTTACACAGAGCGAATATATAAATAAATAAATATAGACTCGAGTGAGTGAAGTTTGATTGTTTGAGGGCCCAAAATCACCGTGCGATCATTCAAGTGTTAATATGGTTACGGGTTACATAGTATATGAAATCGTTTTACGGTTTGACACTAAATTATGAAGGTTCATTAAATAAAAGGTCGTATCTTTATAAATTAATTTTTCAACAACTAAAAATTAAAAAATTTTGAAAAAATGATAAAATTTATTATTTAAATTTACAATAGGAATCTCAAAATTGATTAAACGTGTATTTTAACAAATTCTACTATAAAATTGGGAATTATAAAATAAAAGAATTCCACCGACGGATTATCTGGATTATCTTTGGAATGTATAGTTTTTTTTTAAGATTTCTTATCGCTAATAACCTTGATATATTTTGAAAACTTAAAGAGCGCAAAATCACATTCATCATAAATTTTTTGTTTCAAGATTATAAGGTCCTAAAAATCAAACAATGAAATCTTAATATGATACACATATTTTATTCGAATTTGATTTCCTAATCACATTCAAATGTCGATTAAATCTTGAATTCGTTATTTTATCTTTACTAAAATCCATATTGACCGATAAATAAAAAAAAGAATAAAAAATGCATTTCACGTCAGGAAAATAATTAAAAAATAAAAAAAACCGATTATTAAAAAAATGCGTGAATAAATTAAATTTTAAGATATTTCCCCCTGCAGAGAACGGCGTTTACATCAAGGATACTGCCAGAAAGTTTCCCGGCGGTCAAACTCTCACACCTCGTCACACAATTGATGCCATCCTGGGTCTCAACGCGGCCAGAAATGGTGATTCTTGCGGTGAGTCCATTGTCCACCACTAATTACTCCCCGGCAATTTGCTTGGCATCAACCACAAAAGGCGAAACACAGTCCCTTAATCGGATTTTTGCGCTCAAAAAGTGTCTTGGCGAGCATCTCTCAATATCGTGATTAATGACTCCCAACATCTCTATTACCTGTTCATATGTCTTTGAGATGTTGGCGTAGGAGAAGAAAAAGTCATCAATGGTTGGTGATTAATGGCTCCATTGATGTGTTTTTTTGTGCGCGTGAAAGATCCATCAATGAAAGAGTTGAGTGTGAATTATGCTCCTCAGGAAGTGCGCTCTCTTTGGAGTTCTGCTTGAGACTCACCTGTTGTATTTAATTTGTCGATATGTTGCGTTTTCAGGTGGCTTAAACACACTTAATAGATCCATTAACGCGCCACAATAAACTTGAATGGATTTTCCTATTGGGAGTGACAGAGCATAAAAAAGAGACTTTAAGAAAAAATCACACCGCATGACATTGTTAAATGGTTTTAAAGTTGAGAAAATTTTCAACTAATTTATACAATTTTAATAAGTTTTCGTGTGTCCAACACGACAAAATTTATATGGCGAAATCATGTTAAATGAATGGCTTTCTCGTCCAATTTCCAACCATCCAAATTCAATTTCAATTTTCATTTATTCTGCACAAACTTTCAATTAACTGTCGCACCTTTTGTCACGCCGACAAGAAGTTGCTGGATGGTGCAGACACCCAATTACTCCAATTTATTGCCAGAGTTGTCAACAAAACTAATTAACAAATCTCGTGTTTGTTGCTCCTGCACGCCCCAAAAATTGAAAGTTTCAGTGTCATTTTCCACCCCTCCGATGGGCAGAAAATTAAAATACGAGATCATTTGCGCGCTCTATCTGATTGCATGAATCTCACCCAGGACGGTTTTTTATACCATCGCTCCTTTGCGCGCCATTCCGCCAAGGTGAGCACAAAGTTTTTCTATTAATTCCTTCCTTCAATTTTCACCCTTTTAAATATCTTCATGCATGCCATTTAAATGGTTACACCACCATCTTCGAAGAAATACTTCTACACTGAGAGAAATATGTATTTTTTTTTACCCTTATGCCGGGAAAAATATGTGAAAATGATTTGATTTGCTCTTACACAACATTTGATATTTCCGCAAACAAAATATGAGGCCCTCATTTCCCACCCCCCGCCATCACGAAAATCACCCGAAAAGACGAAAGAAAAGCCCCATTAATTACTTTCTACAGCATGTCACCGAAATTACCAACCGTACTTATATATATTTACTCGGCTCGAGAATTCGTCATATATATAATTGTAAATTTGGTTATTTATTCGCCGGGGGTGTGCAGGTGGGCCAAGAAGAGATTTCACCAGTGATAGTGCTAACAACCCTCTTCTTGCGACGGTAGAACGCAATAGCACTATAATTTTATTTTAATACACACCATTCACATTTTGGTGGGATTGAATCAAATGATATTTCATTTTTCGGTTTACACTGAGAATCAATCTTCGCGGGAAAAATTATTTGGCACGCGATTTCTCACCCCAAACCATTTTGGTTTTTACTTAAGAGTTCAAGTCCCTCTCTCTCTGCTTATATATCACTCGTGAAAATGTGAAGAAAAATGTCTTTGTATACTTTTCTTAGAGTAACACACGACGACAAGAGGGTATTCATTTTAGAGAGAATATACTATGAAGGTTTACAGGTGTCAAAAATTCTAAGCCTAATAGTGTTTTAACTTTGAGTAGGGAATAGCAGGGCAGCTTCAACCGGAAATTTGAATTTGCATTTCTCCTTTGCATAATCTTGATTTTATGCGCAATTTTTTGCGTGGATTGAGATTTGATTGTCCCAAAATCCGAATTTAATCTTGCATCTTAGTACAGAGACTGCAGAATTTTTCGCGCGCTTCAAAAATTTTTGGGATAAATGGGACAGAATGATTCCAATCCAATACCATTTAACAAATAGTATATGAAACGAAATGTTTCCAAATGCCACTGTCAGAACTGCCCCGCACTCCCCTAATAACTTATCGGTTTTTAACATCCCTTTCCTTTACTCAGATCTTTAACATTTCATACAAATTACTTTTACCACTCATAAAAATTGCATAAATTTTTGCACAAACTCTTATCGCTAAAATATCAAAAGGCATTACCGTATTAACTTTCAAACATAAAACTTCAATACGATCCCTTCATCAGCCGCACTTTCAGCTCCGAAAAAGTACTGTGAAAGTGATAATTGCCTGATTAATTTGGTGTTGATCACGAAGACCGCTTTAATCGCGATCACAATCGCCCAGACTTTTATTTAAGATGTCCATTTTTGGCAAAAGAGGCTCTCATCACATCAAATGATTGACCTCCCGGAAAAGAATGCTGAAAATATTTTATTTAATTACCCAGTCATGTCAGAGCACATATTTGAATATTCAACGACTGGCTAAAATTTCTTCACCAACCCCCAAAAATTATTTTTTCACTCTTTGTCATTAGCATAAACATAAATTGTAATAACATTTTCCGTGTGTGTCTGAATTGATTGGGGAGAGTGGGCGCCAATTTTCTCACACCTCAGAAAGGCGTGTGTGTATAGAAGGAGAATAAATTGAATTATACAGAGAACCATTCACTTTAGCATAATGTGCGAAGTTCTAATAATAATCCATTCGTTTACTCCAACGAATTTCCCTCCATAAACGATTTAACTAGGATTTTATTTTATTTCAACATTTTAGCGAAAATGGGTATTTTGACACGCGATCTTTTATGATTCTTCGCTTAGTTTTTCCTCTCTTTTTTATATTATACCGAAAATTATATGGGCTGAGGAGAGGATTTCATTTAATGTTTCGACTTTCTTAGAGAGAGAGACACTCCTCCAGAAGGAAGAAATTCAATCAAAGTTACTCAATTTGCTCAATTAAGTGGGGAATTCAATAGAGATTATTTATTGTCTTTCCCATCACCTTCTATGGGGAGGGGGGCCTGTGTGTCCTATTATGGGATTCTTGGGGACTGTTCAGTGTGATGTGATTAAATCCTGGGCAATTAGGAGCATCGAGACGAAGCACTGGAGGGGTTGAAATGTGGGTGAAGATGGCAAATAGTGACCAAAGTGTCTGTCTTAACCTTTGAGACAATATCTAAATGCAAGGTGTTTCAACCAGATACCCACATTTGCTTTTATAACTTCAGAAAGTATAAATTTCGTCAAAGTAGATTTTCACATTTTTTTTGTGTCAATTGTCGCTAGTTTGGGCACATAACAGTCAGTTGCAACATGAAAAAAATGTTGCATGAAATGTCCGGAGAACCATGATTGAGTTCATCGTCAAAACATTCCTGAAATATATTGCAGAAATACCTTGCATTCAAGGTGTTAACCGATGCAAACAATAAGGAAGATTGCACTATCATCATACATTGTCTTAATATTTCCTCTTGCATAAAATTTCCATCAGCAACCGTTCGTTCTCTGAGTTGAAGTAGCACTGATCCAATCGACACATTAAATAATCACGCTTAGAATTGTGGCTGAACAAAAACTAAACAATTTCCTCTTATTTTGGTGGGCAAGTGAAGAAAAAAAGTCCAGAAATATAATATTGCCTCTGAATACATTTTATTATTATACCACTTTCAAAAATTGATTGATAATTAATGGCAATTTAATTTCATAATTAAAGCACACTTAAGAGAATGGTTTTCTATTTTGGCGCTCATTCACCTTATTATCGTTACCGCAAACACCTTTTTAAGTGAATGAATGGCGGCATGTCGAACGTGCAGGCACGCACTCAGGATGTCTTTAACATTACTGTTTGTTGGCGGAAATGGTGAATTGAGATGCGGTACTGGAGCGAAAGTTTATCAACTGGTAATTACATGAGATTAAATTGAATGTAGATTGATTCTTAATTTCAATCAGACTCTGTTTTTCAATCCATCTCTCTTTTTTACTTTTTGTATCTCCTCCATGTCATGTTTATACGGATACAATTTGTGAGCATGAGTAATCGAACACGAGGCGATAAGTTTAGGCTTAAAGGAATAATTTTATGGATTTAAATTGCTCTACAAATTCAAACATATAGGGGGTCATAATTGCGCGGGAGAGCATCCAGCAAAAATATTGACAAATTTCTCATGCAGATATTAATTACCTCTCAACTCATCATTAATCTGCACGTAACAAAGCTCATTGAGATGTTGAAATGAGGAAAGGTTGATGGATGAAATTCTTGAAGCCACTCAATTTCTCACCCAAACACACCCATCGCGGCAACTTGTGTTCGAAGTTGCCTGGCCACGGCAAAAGAGTGGAGGAAACACAATGCAGACACTTTAAAAGAGTGTTATTGATTGATTTAACTTAACTATATTAATAATAATTTGAAAAGTCATTAGCAAGTGAGGCGAGTGGAGGTTGGAGAAAAAAGTCAATTTCAGAATTGGCCGGCATCTGACCATCCTCTTGAATCAATAAGGCTGATTGGCAGATGTTCTCTCCGGTGAATAGCATTAAGTAGCCGATACACCATCAATGCTCAAGATCGCTCTATTCTCCACAATTCACCAGATAAGATCTCTCACTCTCCGGGCATTGTTGCTGCCCTGCTACGAGGTGTTGTGAGATGTTTGTCTCGTCAATTTGTACCTGGAGGCCCCTCGTGTAACGTCCGAGGGAAGGTGTAATTACCATTTCTAATTAGGAATGGTAATTAAATCATAACCCACAGACGTTGATGGAATTCAAATCGATTTCAAGAGGTGGGTGTTTCACGGAGGACTTTTATCTGCTCCACGCATTTTTCCTGTGGAGTGACAAAATAGTAAAGTAATAAATTTAACTTTGAGACTATATGGATTACCAGACGGGAGTTTTCCTGAATCCACTGGGATTTTCTTCTCGCGTGCGTCTTTTGAGCCAGAATTATGGCGGGAAAATCTCTGTGGACAATTTTCAGGAGTGTAACACATGTTCTCGTGATGGGATTACCTCTAGTGATCCACTCTTCTCGGGGAAGAATTATATGAATGTTCAACAAAGTGAATGAGTCGAATGAGATGATTTAGAGATGTTAATGGAGTTCTTGACGCCCACTTGATTGACCTCATCTGATCCACCGAGTCCCAAATAAAGTAAAAAAAATCTCTGGAGACTTTGAAGGCAGAAAAGTTCCTCCTCTTGGGACAAAAAAAATCCTCCAGAGCGAAGCACATAATTCCATGACAATGATCGTGATTGAGAAATCGATAAGTGTGTCAAAAGAATAATTTTCAAATCCATCTTAAACAACTTCTTATTTCTCAGTGAGAAACCTGCCGTCCCTCTCCTCTTGAGTGGGAACACCAGCAGAAATCACTTTCAATTAAAATGAACGCAATTGTGACGGTCTCATACTCATTAAAGTAACAAATTAACATGCAAAATGCTCGTTACGTGTGAATAATATTGAGATATCGCCATACATTGCCAAGTCCGAGGGAAGGAAAAGGTGTTTAAAATCACGCAATATTGTAAGGATTGAGCACTTAGGAGATTGCTAAATTAGAATGTCAATTCCCATTCGCCTATATATGCCCCAAGAAAATTGCCGAATGAATTCCATATACTTTCTTGCGGGTGAACTTCTTGAAATCACCTGCCTAATTGGTCTTTTGTAGGTGAGGCAACAGAGAATCCTAATCTGCGATATACACCATTAAATCATATAAAGGGAGCTGACAATCAAATGCTGACCAGAAACAATTTGAGTGGCTCATTCAATTTCCTTGATGTCGATAAGTACCATCTTCAGCCGCAGCAGCTCAATTACTCAGCAAATCTCAAGTCCGCCTCAATAGAGGCCAATCCAGTGGACGGGGGCTTCGACGAGGTATATCCCGGCAGTAGGCCCTTCTGCAAGATCCTAACACGCCAGAATCCCTGCGCCGAGGACTACGAGGAGGCACTGTCACCAGGAGCTGAGCCCGCCAAAGATCTCTCACCCAAGAGGAAACACTACGAGGACTTGGATACAAACGGAGACGCTAAGAAGATAGTGACGCTGGCACATGACGCCACAGGAGAGTACATGAAGACTTTCGGGAGGGATTTTGAGTCTATGCAAGGAGATCAGATGATGGGAAGTGAGGAGTACCGAGTAGGAGCCGGCGAGATGCGCAACTCCATCATTGTGGACGATGCCAATAGGGCCAATGATGATTCGAGACCAAACTCTAACGTGAACTACGCCTCTAGTGATGATCTCAATAGGACAAACTCCAGTGAACAGGGCGAGAAGATCACGTCAGGAAGTGATGAGGAAGGTAGGTTGTGTAAGTTCAAATAAACTTAAATAAAGTTCCCAATAATTCTGATACTTCGGAAGGGTTGGAGAGCTTCGAACGGAAGCTTAAAAGAGCTTTAAAAGGAAACTTTCAAGATCTTTGAAAAACCTTAAAGAAAAAAGTTTAAAAGATATAGGGGAAGTTTAAAGGAGGTTTAGGAGAAGCTTTGAAGAGCTTTCATCTCAGTAATTTTATTTTCTACATTCAAAAAGCTCCTAAAATTTTCAACCAATGAAATATCTAACGAAAACAAAATGTATCCCGAAGCTCTATAATTTTTTAGTGCTTGATGCGATCTTCAAGAAGCGGTAAAGCTCATAAAATTAATTCAAGTTTAAATTTAAGTTTCTTCAAAGTTCCGGAATTTTTTTGAAAGCTTCAAAGGTTCAAAAAGTTCTTTAAGTGAATTGTTAAAGCTCACAACTTGACCTTAGTATAGGGCTTTCAAAAAATTTGGAAAAGCTCGTAAAACGTTCTGAAAGCTTCTTGAATATTTTAAAGAAAGCTTAATTCCTATTTTCCACTTCCAAAGACACTCACGAACTTCCACTTTTATCCATAATACCTACCCCTTGTATTAGATAAATTTCGTTTCTACTGAAAATCAATATAATAATTGAATACTTACACTCAATTAAATTATTCTGAAACTCTAAATGAAAGTTCAAATTCTTTTAAAAAATATATTTTTAACCGTCTGCAACATTTCAATTTTAGACATTTAAAAAAAATTTGAAAATTTTCGTTAAAAATATTTTGGCAAAATTCCAATTTTCCACTTTCAAAAATCATTTTCTCTATTTTGACTAATGCATTTTCTGGTGGAATACCCGAAACACAGCTCAAGATGACTCGTGCTCAAAGAAGAAACATCGAAGGAATCGCACAACCTTTACGACTTACCAGTTGCACGAGCTGGAGAGGGCCTTCGAGAAGAGTCACTATCCAGACGTCTACTCCCGCGAGGAGCTCGCCATGAAGGTGAACTTGCCAGAAGTCCGCGTGCAGGTGAGTGAAAAAACAGTCCCCTCCACATTTTCTCTTCCCATAAATATAACCTCGTATAAGAATCTCGTGGATGTGCCATTCGCATGCAATCAAATCTCACAGCAATTGTTCTATCGAGAGGGATATCCAAATGGTGGAATAATAAATAGTATTGAAGTCAAAATGATGTTTAGTCAATAAAAATGATTTGTCAAATCACGATATATGATCCCATATGATTCTTTTCTTTTTCTCTTTGTTCACAATCAAGCTCCCCCTAAAATGCCTCTCTCGTGGAGGATTGAAAGAATTGTATGGGAGACGTGTGCAATGTCATGAATTGCGTACATTTGTCGTGTATTTTGTTCTTAGAAGCAATTGAGTCAACTTGAGGGACTATTCTTCATTATATCATAGAAAAATACAATATTATTAGAACTACTTTCCATGCCCAATATCCCGTAAAAATGGCAGTTGAATTTGTTAGGGAAAATGCGTACAAATAATAAAAGTTATTCTCGAAGCTGAATGAAATGTATGCGCTATTGTGAGAAATGTTGTCACTATATTACATGGAGACCACAATATTTAACCTTACATATAAATCGTTTACGATTTTGTCTGATTTATTCAAATGCGCTCACAAGAAAAAAAACTCAATATATCTTTAACAAATAAATTCAGTTACTTGCACGGAATACCGTTCAGGAGAAACATGCCACCTGTAAAAAGCAAAAATATATATACTCTCTGAAAAATAACACACCCACAATTTGGCAGTGCTTGTGTTAGGAAAAGGACTCAATTTTTACAGTCACAATTTAGAAAGTTTCAAATTTTCGCTTAGATGTAAAATCAATTGATTTTTGAAGTTTAATATTCTTACAATATCTATTTTTATTTGCATTCTAACGCCAGTTGGAGTGAAATATGCTTCAGGTGTCTCAAATGTGTTCACATATTACACTGTTGCAAGTGCTGCGAGCCTGCAAGATGTGTTGAGAACATCACCTTTCTGGAAAATGCTTTTTTCGTACGTGATGCGCCATCTGTCATGATAATCATAAATGTTATTAGCATATTGGCTTTATCATTTCTTCACTATATATCACCTCATATTTCTTTCTCAGGAATTGCTAAAACATTGTGATTTAATAAAACAATCCGATTTGGATTGAGCTGTCATATACTTTGAAATCGTTTATTAAAGTTCTGTCTCAGGAAATACCCGGGATCCGTTTTTGATTTTCTCACACGGAAACACTCACTTACTCAGAATTTTTTTCCGATACACAAAATGCAATTTCCTCACTTTCTCAAACTGTTTATTAAAATGCCATTAAATGTGTATATAAGAATATTTCTCTGCACATTTTTGCCATAGAAAATTCCGGTGATGTAAGCGGCATGGAGAAAAAAGAGGCGCGGGTGTGAAGGTGATAAAGACGCGATATACAGAATTAGATTCGTGCTATGAAAGTATTTCTCAAGTTTTCTCGCTGGAAAATCATCGTGACAATATTAAACTGCTTTTTTTGCCCAATTCACTGAAAGAGAAACTCAATTTGGGGCACCAACGAGGGAATTTTCCTACAATTTTTATATGGCATTTTCCCTTCCTAAAGAAAGGGGCGTGGGGGGGAGATAAGCGCAGGGAGAGAAAATGTGTCTCTTGATATATTTTCCATATATAACCCAAATTCGATTTGTTTTCTTCAGCAAAATTAAACTTTTGCGGCTAAAGCTGAAGGGGAGATGGGAGAGGTCTTTGTGAGGAGATTTTCGATGAGAAAGATGGGAAGAGAGACAGAAAAATCTGGTAGAATTTTCCTCTGAACAGTGCTTAAGACATCTGAGATGGTTTTCACTTCTCTCCCATCGGATTTGTGTATTAGATCAGCTGTCGCGGCAAATGAGCTTAAACCATCAAACAAATTGAGTCAAAAGTTATCAGACAAGTGACACGATAAAAGGGAGAGTCCGCCAGCAAATTGGAGGCAACAATCTCACTCTTTCCATGTTGTTCTCCTCCAATTTCAAATAAAGACACATCACAGAGATTTTTATCCAATTTGTGAATGTGTAACAGGTTCCTCCTTCCTTGTAAGAATATATGCCAAACCCACCCTGGAATAATACACAAATCTTCGCGAAATGCAATTATGTGTGTTTCACCGCAATTCAACATCATGCCATTCAATGCACAACAAATTGGTGGAAATCAAAATGCAATTTATTTCTCTTATATACATACACACAAAATTTCTATAAACATTCCCCATGACAGAATCAACACCCCAAAAATCGTCTTTTGTTACCCTCCCCGCACGATTTACAGCCACGAATTTTCAATCCATCAACCCCTTTTCATGGAGTTTCGCCCTGAAACCATTGTGTGTCGCGTTGCATAGAGCATTTTCACAAAATACCAACACATTCCTCTTGCAATTCCCAGCCCTCGTATTTTATAACTTGAGAATTTGTTGCTCAACAAAATGGGAAGTTTTGAATTTTGCAAAAATATAAAAGAGGTAAAAGGAAGACAATATACATATCTAGAATTTATGAACTACCGCACTACACTACAAATTGTATAATAGGTAGTGATTAATGACAATTTTATCTGAAAAGAATACTTAAGATTGTTAAAGAGGACATTTAAAGTTTTTAGTAAGTTTTTGAGCTTTTCTGTATTACAAGGGGGAAATATTACGGTTAGAAAGACGTACACTACTTCCAGCATTTCCACAATTTGTTGAAAAGATCCCCAAAGCTCCTATTCGAAAGCTTTAAAGAGCTTTCATCCTATCAATTTTATTTTTTATAGTCTTCTAAAGCTTTTTACGAAAGCTTTTTGTGAAAGCTTCTTCCAAAAAAAAGCTAGAATTTTCTATAGAAGCTTCTGAAGCTTTCTATGAAAGCTTCTGAAGCTTTCTTTGAAAGCTTCAAGAAAATCTTCAAAAGGTCTCTAGAATTTTCAAAAGCTAAGCAAGAACTTCAAAAGTTTTAAAAATTATTCGAAAGCTTTATAAATTTTCTAGATTTTTTTCAACTGCTCGTAAATTTATTTAGCCTTTTAATTTATTTTAGAAAACTTTCAGCTAATCTAGCCTACATTTTTTAAAGTTTAGGAAATTCTTTAAAAGCTCCTGAAATGTCCATTGGAAGAAATCTCCTGTGGAATTCCATGTGAATTTTCGGTGGATTGTTCCACATTTCATTGTATTTCCCAAGAACTCTCTTCTGGAAATCCATGGACTTCCATCTGTTACGTTCCATGTGGAATTTTCAATCGGAATTCCTACTGTAAATTCAATAGAACCTTCTAGAATTTTCCCATTTTCCAGTTTTCCATAAATCCTACAAATCTCAATTATTTTCCTTTTTTGTGGTCGATTCTTTATGGGAATTATTATTAAATAAGAATTAAAAGAGCAAATGGTTTTACAAATTTGCGGTCCTTATGGTTTTTTCTGTGGGAATATGTTGCCTTCTAACCGAAAGGGTTCCCCCCCACAAAGTATTGCCCTCGGTCACTGCTAAATGAAGCAATTTTCTCACCACTCAACAAAACGGTAATTGATGATTCTTCACGCTTAATTCATTTGACATACTTAATCAATCTCTCAGCCCTTTCCCTCGATCCCAGTCAACCCTTCCAACTGTGCACATGTTTAATCAATTTGGCGTTCTCAAAAGACACCAACACTTGAGCCATCTCTCTTGAACACACTTGCCCACCAGAAAGAAAACTCGTGCAGGGCAATTTTCTTCGGTGGAGAAAATACTTTCAAGTTTTTTGGGGCGGACAAATGAGATGGGTGGCATTTGGCGATGGAGTGGATGGGTTTTTATGGAGGGCGGGGGGATCATGGCAAAAATGCCATGGCACGATTGCAGAAAAGGAAATGGAATGCCGTGAGCAATTTGCCGTTGTTTGTTGTTTTCCTAATTTGGTAATTCCGCGAAAACAAATTTCGCAATTAAAATTGGAAGTTGGCACGACTTATGAGGGAAAGGATGGAATACCATCCAGACGACAGTTGTATGCTATATGGGTGGGATTTTCTGTCCAATGTTTTCGAAGAACAATACTGGAAAATTATCACGAAGCGACGAGAACTTCTGCATGAAAACGCACTCAAACACACCGAAAATATCGGGATGGGGCGGTGTGGGTATATTTTGAAACACAAAACTCCTATCGATCTAACAATTAAAAATAGTTTGGGGATATTTGATGTCTCCTCACTGTGTGTTATTACCATTTGCTACCACTCCGTGCCAGTTAACGATTATATTGGTGCGGTAAGCGATTTACTATCAATTTCCCCCCTCTGATTTTCATTTCCCAATGAGACGCCCGCCGGCTGGCAAAGAGTCTCTCTCCCACGATAATTGGTGTATGAATTTATTTCGTAATTTCGTGATTAATACAAATAATAAGGCGAAAAAAAGACGGTGGAAAAAACGGTGACTTTTGTGTCTGATAGGGTGAGATACTCAATAACCTGACATAATAAATATCCAGTGTGAATTAAAATGTCTTTATAATTTTATGGTACTTTAGCGATATTTTCCTTTTTTTCCTAAGACTTCCACATATACAACCCCTTCCAGAGTAAAGGGAAAAAAAGCTTTTTTTTGTCATTCGTGACAATACTTTATTTATTGCTCTTCTCCATGCTTCTTCTATTGCAAGACTTTCTCATTCTCCGTAATTATGGCGTGACTCGCGCGAATTGATGATAAAACTCCTTGTATATTATTTCACCGAAAAGCTATTTTTTTTCTCCACCATTACGTCTATATTAAATGTACTCCAGACTATGAGGAATCGCTGTTAAAATCTCTCACCCCTTTCACTCAGTAATCTTCAATCTTATGTCTTATTAAATTTCCTAAAGAAAAAAACTTGTGAATTTCACCCTCGAGACAATTTCAATTTGAATTTCCAAAATTCGACAGTGATTTATATCACAATCCATTTAATTTGTTTATTCGTTCTCTCACGCCAGTAATTTCGATATTGGGTGATTTATGGGTGAATGGAAAACTTTCACAGTTGAATTATTGGGGATATTTGTGAAAATCATAAATTTGTTGGGATATGTTCTGGAAATTGGGACAAACGACTAATAAATTATGACCAAAGAAAGATCAAAGAATGTTCTCATACAAAGTTTCATGGAAATCATGTTCAAAGTTGTTTAAGAGGTTTAATCCTTCAAAAATGTTAGGAAAAGTATTTTTTTTCTTTTATGGTTAAATTTTATTGCCTCGAAACGTAAAGGACAATTTAATACAAATTTTTCAAGGGGGAGATATTATGTTCAAAAAGATGTACACCACTTCCAGCACTTCCACATTATGTAGAAAAGATCCCCAAAGCTCCAATTCGGAAGCTTTGATGAGCTTTCATCACATCAATATTATTTTTTGTCTTAAATTTTCACAACAAATATTCCCCTCCACTAACACACTGTTTAATGTACAAGCCCATTATACTTTGTTTTAGTGATTGTTAAATTTTGATGATAAAATATATGATAAAAACACATAAAACAACACTGCC